>PVKA01023007.1:0-36254 GCA_004027165.1 Ctenomys sociabilis | reverse complement strand
AAAATGCATGTCTTTTTCTTTGTTATGCAGGCGACAAAGTCGAAGAACAAGGAAAAAAATCTTGGTGAGGGCTAGTATTCTGTCAACCCAGGGCAGAATTTGGAAAGGCAAACTAACTCAAAGCTGGATATTTTATATATATATATATATATATATATATATATATATATATATATATATATATATATATATATATATATATTTATATATATATATATATATATATATTTATTTATATATACATATATACCCAAGAGAGTTAGAATTGATAATTGATATACAGGTACTTTCTCTTAGTTTATTGTAAATAAAAACTTGTATTAATAATGTATAGACAAAGTATCCTGTCTGCATTTTGTCTCTGATTAACTACTACTAACAACAATATGCAATATGCTAATTTTTATAACAATCCTACTAATCTGTTTTGAATCTTTTTCATTATTATTTTATCTTTTTCTCATTTAAATGAATAAAAATATTTTAAAAATAATAATATGGTAACTATTGTTATATTTTGCAATTTATCATTTTAATACAATGCAAAGAAATGTATTTATATATAAATAAACTAAATTTTTAAAGGATATTTTGAAGGAATTAAGTGGACAAAATTTTGTTCAAGAGTAGATGAGCATTTACTAAAGTTCAGAAAACTACAATGAGCAACACTTCATTTACCTCAGACATTGATTTTTACTTTATTTGCTGGTGCAGATAATGACAGAGAGTGGTACTTATTCTGTGATGGAAAACTAAAAAATCAATAGGAAGAGAGATCCCAGTCTGGTATGAGCGCTCTTGTTCACTGTGCTAAATGTAAACATTATGGCAAATAGAAGAAGCATAGACAAACTAGAGAAGTAGAATGAACCTTCAAGTTATGCATTACCACAATGAGCATTAGTGCCAGGGAGACAGTTCAGCAGCATCAGCACCTGCTTGGCAAGTACGAGGTCCCAAGATTTATCTCAGGTACCAGAGGGTGCAAAAGGGCTGTGATATAGCTCATCAGCACAAGTTCTAGCAAGCACAAGACCCTGAGTTTGATCCCTTGCACACACAAAAGAAATAATAATATTAAAGATTTTAATACAGTTGTAATTAGTCCATCATTGAAATGTCACAGATATTACAAGACAGACTCTCCAGCAAATTGTGTTGCAATGCTTGTGTGAAAGTTTCATACAAGTGATCTCTGAAATATTTGATATACTGTAGAGGAACAATGTTAAATGGTTACCCATCATCTAATTCCACGAGCAAATTTCAGAGATTGCCAAGGAAGTAGTGAATTTTCAGAAGAAGCTGACATTCATACTTGTTTATATTTTCTATTTTCTCCATGTGAAGTTGTACTCATCCTTAGAAAGGCTTAAAAGTTACTGAGGGCTTAATCATTACTAGGTTGTTAACTTTAAGAAAATAAAATAAACTGGACTTGATGTAGATAATTCTATGTAAATAATTGTAACTAATAAAATATAAAAATCATGATGTTTTATCTGCAATTGAACAATAAAGTAATATAATAGGCAAATATCTTCAGAATACTAAAAACAACATTTGTTTACTTGTGCAGTGAATATGCACTTATAAGAGGACATTTCAATAGCTAACACAAATGAATAGATGCAAGTGTAGTTTTAAGTTTCATAATTTTATATGGTTGTTATAAACCAATGAAGATAACATTAACTGTTAGAATTATTTGGTGATATATATAAATTAAAGCCTAACGTATAGTATAAAACAAAGCCTACAGGCAATTGTCTGTTTCATGCTTCAGATTTGCCCCTCCCCAACACCTTCATGAAGGCTCTGCTCACTTCTCTGTTGCGCAGGCTGTAGATCAGGGGGTTCAGCATGGGCGTGTGATGGTGTAGAAGGCTGATACCATCTTGTCCCTAGTGGGAGAAGGCGCAGACGTGGGCCTCATGTAGATGAATATCGCTGCCCCATAGTACATGCCCACCACCACAAGGTGGGAGGAGCAGGTGGCTAAAGCTTTGTGGTACCCCTTCCTGGATGCCATGTGGACGACAGCCAGAATTACACGGGTGTAGGAAGCAATGATGACCGCTAGGGGGAAGACGAGCATGAGTACACAACAGAGGAATATTATCCTTTCAAATATCTGTGTTTCAGTGCATGAGAGAGGGAGCAAGGCGGGCACATCACAGAAAAAGTGGGGTATTTCCCGAGACTTACAATAGGAGAAGGTGAATGTAAATGCCACTTCAATTACACCATCAGTGGAGCCAAGAATCCAGGAGAAAGCTGCCATGAGGGTACACATTTTCTGGCTCATGAGGACTGGGTACCTCAAAGGCTGGCAAATGGCAGCATAGCGATCATATGCCATTGCAGCCAGCAGGAAACACTCAGCCCCAAGCAGTGACACGTAGAAAAAGATCTGGGTCCCACAACCTGCCAGAGAGATATACTTCCTGCCAGACAGGAAGTTGACAGCCATCTTGGGCACGGTGGTGCAGATGAGCATGAGGTCCATGAGGGAGAGCTGGCTGAGGAGGAAGTACATGGGTGTGTGCAGCTGAGTATCCAGGTAGATGAGCAGGACCATGGCCAAGTTCCCCACACAGGCCACTGTGAATATGGTCAGGACCAGCGAGAAGAGGAAGGTGTGCGTGGGGCTGTGGTTGAAGATTCCAAGCAGCATGAAGCCAGAGTTGAATGTCTGATTTTCCCAGGCCATGTTCAAAATTTTCACTGTGGAGATGCAACTTTTGAGAAATGGCAGGGATATATTATAAAAATTTCAATGATTTTTCCTCTTCCATATACTTTCCAATAAAATTATGTGTGCATGGGAAAATTGTGATTCTCACTCCCTGATACAAACTTTTTATTTATAAATAAATGGAAAGATTAGTGTTTATATTTAGCTCACTGTGAGATTAAACAAAGCAGGTAGCTAGTATCAACAAGGCATTTCATAGTAAAAACCTCTAAGTTTCCTCAGTATGATACAGTTTACCTGACAAGTCTATCAAGTCTTACAACAGCTTCTTTCTTACTGCGTGACAAATTGAACTTATAGTAAAATATATTTATTAAACTCACTTTCCAGTGTTTTCCATCCATAGTGATTTTGACCTAATGAAAAAAAAAATCAGGTTAGAAGGGCCTTATACAAAAATACTGCTCAGCTAATGGAGACCAGTAGCAGAAAAAGCTACGATGGAAATAGCCTAGCAAGTGGTGTGTCCGTCGTCATGGGCCAGTGACCTTGGCCCTCCAGGTGGGCATCACCTAAGGAGGTGCAATCGGATGTGTCACTGATTAGCTCAGTCCATTCTGCTAGTCATATTTCACAGGCCAAACTCTAAAGACATGAGTGTGCACAGGAACATTTTTTTATGTAAAGTATCAGAAATCTCTAATGAAAACCATTCATTCATAATGACACTAAGATTAACTAAATACTGTTGAACTTTTGTCAAGTCTATGGCACTTTTTGATTTTTTATGGAACTTGCCATATCAAACTGTGACCTCAAAATTCTGTATTGAAAAAGTACAGGAAAACTTGTACTAAAATAAAACTAGGTTATTAAATGCTAGCTAAACATTGAAAATTACAATGCTAAATCCAGAAGTCTACTAACTAGTATATGATGCTTCAAACTGGGCATATTCATGGCAAGCGAGCCTCCCCAAGATGTATCCTTTCTCTGTGTCACTAAGCATTGGTGTAGACAGGAGAGAACTTGAGATGAGAAATTTCCAAGAGAAACCGGAAGTGAAGGAACATAAGCACAGAGTTTCGAGCCCTGAGACTGTATGTTGGCATCATCTTAAACAAATTTGACTGTTTTGAGCATTACTTCTATCCTTCAAATTTGGAAATGCTTAATAAATGCTTAACTAAATTATGAAAACCAAATCTGAATGTAAAGTGTTAAACATGTTACATATGAACTTTGCATACCACCAGAAAAAAGTCACACATTTTATGGGCAGGGAAATAGCTCAGTGGAATAGTGCTTGCCTGGTAATCATAATGTTCTGAGGTCAATACCTGGTACCACACATAGAAAAAAGTCATGACCTTTGAAAACAATTTTTAAATTGAATTACCTAGAGATTTTCTGTATTTTCCACAGTACTATAGTTTATAGAAACATAAATTTTCTTCATAAAGAAACTTGTACCTTTGTTTTGGACTCCCTAATGTTAAGATCTTGAAAGATTAAATAAAATATGAATGGTACAAAAGATATAGTAAAATAGAAAGCAACTGAGAAAAAGGAATAAAGGACTGAGATGAGGAAATGGAGAAGAGATAGGAAAAAAATGAAAGGTAAAATCCATATGAATATATACACATGATGCCCAAGAATGGCCATCATGTGTATATATTTTTGCGTTACCCAGTTCTCTAGGCTAATATCATAACCTGAGCAACTACACTGAAGACAGCAATGTGCAACATAACAGCCACTGTTGAGAACAAGTTGTATTTGTATATGTATCATCTCTAATACTTTATCTATTATTTTATAATCTCTTTAAAATAAATTTTAAAATAAAAACATGGAAAAAATTAAGGGTTATTGAAAGAGCTAGTGTTTATTTGCTTGATCAAACTTGAATGTCTATATCTAGTAATCTGAGCAACAAATTTAATGACCAAAATACATAATATGCTAGCCATTAATGATTTACTGTTCTTTTTTTTAAATTCTGCAAATCTTTTGCTGTTATATGTTGTTTTATTTTCATCTTTGTTCAAGTTATTTTTTATATTCTCTTTTAAATAAAATATAGCTATGGGGAAATCAGGATACACCAATTCAGGTTAATAAATTTTCCATTTTACTCTGAATAAAAGAGATTGAAGAGGATTTCAGAAAATGGAAAGATATTCCTTGCCTCTGTATAGCAAGACCCAACGCCTGAAAATTGCCATATTCCCCAAATTTTTATACAGATTTAATACAATCCCCATCAAAATATCAACAATGTACCTCATACGACTGGAGAATATATTCTTAAAATTTATTTGGAACCAGAAAATACCTAGATTAGCAATCGAAATCCTGGGCAGCAAAAGACAAGGAAGTTACAGCCTCAGATTTGAAATTGTGACACAAAGTTACTGTATCAGCATAGTAAAGGAAAAAGTAGACCTAAGGATCAATGAAATAGATTACAGGATGCAAATACAACTACAAACACACTCAGCCTTCTTATTGTTGACAAAGTGGCCAAATATGTTCACTGGAATAATGATAGCCTCTTTAACAAATAGTGCTGGAAAAACTGGCTCTCCACATACTAAAAACTAAAAATAGACCCAAGTTTATTGCTGTGCACTAAACTAAAGTCAAAATGGATTAAAGATCTAAACATTAAAACAGAAACACTAAGTCTTCTGGAAGAGAAAGTAGGAGGAAATCTTGAAGGCACAGGGGCATGCAAACACTACATGAACAAAAACCAAACTGCATAGGAGATTATTCAAGGAATAAAAAAAAAAACTGAGACCTCCTCTTATTGAGAAGTTTCTGCATGTCAAAATAAATCACCAAAAAAGTGAAAAGACACCCCCAAACCTGGGAAAAACTTAGCCAATAATCGCTCAGACACAGATATTCTATCTAGTATATATGAAGAACTAAAGTATATTAGGGCCCCAAAATTTAAAGATCCAATCCAAAAATGGGCATCAGAGATGAATACAGACATCTCAGAAAAAAGTAATATAAGTGGCAAATATATACATGAAAAAAACGTTCCACAGTACTGGCCACTTGAGAAATGAAAATTAAAAAAATGTTGAGGTATTACCTCACCTCAGAAAGAAGGGCTACCGCAAAGAACTCATCTAACAGCACAGGTTGGAGATCCTGTGGGTAAAAAGGAGTCCCTCTCCATTATTGGCGGAATATAGAGCTGTACTATGGAGAAGAGTGTGAAGATTCCTCAAAAGACTAGCACTGGAAATCCCATTCAAGCCAGCTATTCCCGTTCTGGATATTTGTTACAAAAGAATTGAAAACATCACATCAATGTGCATCCATGAGTATAGAAGCACAATTTGACAGAGCCAGATCTTTAAAACAACCAGTCCATCACCTGAGGAATGAATAAAAAACGTGATATTTTTATATAACAAAGAATTACTCAGCTATAAAAAAAGATGTTCTCAAAACTTTCATAGGTAAGTGGCTGCAGCTAGAAGCTATACTCATAATTGAAATAAATCAGATCCACATGTGGAGATGTGGTATTTTCTCTCTAGTGTAAGAACCCAAAAGAAGAAAAATAAAACCTTTATCTTTATTCTAAAAGATAAAGAACTCAACATAATGATTAAATGATGAATATGAGAAAAAATAGGAAACGAGAAAGGAGGAAACAACATACAGTATGCTGAAATGATTGTACTAGTAATTTCCTTCAGTTTTTTTTTTTTTATAAAAATGGCAGTGAATGCTTAGAATTTTCACCTTGACTAACTTTGTACACTGATACATGTGATCTAAGCAACTGCAGTGAGGACAGGAATATGTAACACAAATACGATGCTTTAATACCTCTCATACTGATTTTCTAAATGTGTGCCATTTCTAATATCTGATCAAGTATTATTATATTGTAATTAAAATAAGTTTTTCAAAAAGTAAAATAAAACAATAACAATGACAAGAAAATAATTAGGGTTTCTTGAAAGCAAGTTGTAATATTCAGTTATTTGCCCAATCAAGCATAACTATATCTGTTCATCTTAGCAACAAATTTGATGACAAAAATAAGAATAGAGCAACCACTGTTAATTAGATATTCTTGTTTCAAAAATCTGTAACATATGCACTGCTGTTATGCTACCCCACTTGCTCTGGTTTCTGCTATTTGGTTTTGCTCTTGTTTTTAGCACCTGGTTAGGCTGAGACCAGGATCTGATTCCAACACACTGCTGACCCCGTCTGCAGGACACACTGAGACTGGGAATGGTGGAACTCACCTGTAATCCCAGAGCTTGGGAGGCTGAAAACAGGAGGATCACTACGAGTCCAATATACGTAGCGAGACACTGTACGCCTACAGACCCAGTACCAAATACATGCATACGTACATGCATGCGTACATACTTACGTACATACATACATAAACTTTTCCCTCTTTACTTTCTATAACTTAATATTTTAACACAATATATTACATCCTTGAGAGGTGTTAAAAGCAACTCTATTAGGTTGCATTTAAATTATCATGTTTTTACTTCTTATTTTATGAAAAAATGTAAACAGAGCTTCATAGCACAACAATAGGAGAATAACAAGACTTACTACATTGCACATGGTCATCTGCAAAGTAGTTGCACAGAGCACAAGATATGGACAGTAAAACTCCATTTGATATTTTCATGAATCTTCTTTTCGGTGAATTAAGAGACACTAGTAGCATAGCTCATTTGCATTTTTCTCCCTTTTCCTTTTATCCTAGTTCTTTTTTTCTCCTTTTAAATAATGATTTCTACCTATTTCACAATATCTGTTGTAACTTGAGACATTATTTACTTTTTCAATTTCTCACATCAGGGAGGTCGTAGATGTTTATAGATGTGAGTCAGATTTAATTTTCTTATGAGTAGGGTCTTAAGTGGTATACATTTATCTATAAAAGTCTCAAGTTTATTCTTATTTATTGTTAAATAGTACCATATTATATGAAAAAATACATCTTTCTTATGCATGCTTGTGTTGGCAACCATTCAATTTGTTTCCAAGATTTACCTATTACAAACTGAACTCCAATAAACATGGATGCAAATATATAACTGCAGTATGATGTATCTAGTTCTTCTGGAAATTATCTGGGTCAAGTAGGACACACAATCCTTGTTTATGTGGAATTTCCACACTGATTTCCACAATATGTGCACAAGTATACACTCCCACAAGTTTCCATCAGTAGGGAAATTTTCCTTTATCCCTAAAATACTTCCAGCTCTACATTGGTTGATTTCTTAACGATAGACATTTTTTTATTGATACTGAATCTTAGTGTATTTTAACTTGCATTTCACAAAAGACCAAAAAATGAGCTAAATGATCTAATTACCCTATAAGTTGGAAGATCAGAGAAGCTAAGAAAGCATATGAGGCAACATCTACAGTGCAGTATGAGATGCGATTCAGCATCATCGATCTGTTTTGTCATTGCTTTTTATTTTTCCAAATCATACACATAGAAGGATACATTGATATTGTGTCATCCTGCCTTACTTTTGTGAAACCCAAACCCATAATCTCACAATTACTTTTATATTGTCATTGAAGGCTGAACTGAACAACCTTTGACTCTGTGAAACTAATGACTTCAAAACATGTTATTCAGCCTGATGAATATCGATCTAATGTGAGCAATACTAGAAAATGCCATGTTTTTCAGGGTAGAAATATTACATTTAGAAATAGGTGTACATCAGTAGCAGATTGCTTGCCTAACTTATGGAAGACCCTATGGTAGATCCCCAGCACACATACACACACACACACACACACACACACACACACACACTAAATTCAGCAGTAGATATTGTAAACCAAGTATTTGTTTTGCACATAAAACAATGTACATCACTGTGCCATAAAGCTTGCATTAATTAATCAGAATTTATCCATATCACATTTTATGAAATATATTTTAGTGTGAATATAATAATATTTGTTAATTTCAAACACATTGCAGTAATATTAGATGGTATGATACAGAAGTACCTTACTCAACTTTTGGGTAAACATCCAGAATAGTCATTTTACAAAGATATTGTAAAGAAAAGGGAAATTTGAACAAATATCATGAGAAGAAAAGAAGACAGGTACGATCTTGAATAAGACATTTCACAGAGAACATGCTCTCTAAGTACAAACATTTGCCTAAGTATGACATTGAAGAAAATCAAAATCTCCTCCATCCAAGTATTAAAAAGAACAACCAGGAATGAGGTACAAGATAAAAATGGCATGTAAAACAAGTCATGCAAAGCCTTTCACATTTCCCAAATGCATGCCTACAAATGCAATGCTCAACTTATGTCCATGAGAAGCATTGCTCACCTCTTTCAGACAGGCACAAATGTATGTCTCAGCAAAGTCTTCACATCTGTACTCATGTGATCCTGAATGAATCAATCCTCTATCCTCAGACCACCCACTAGGTGAGTTTTGTTTTCTCAAAGCTCCAGTGGACTATTCACTGCTCTTCATCTTCAACATTGTATCATAAAGTTTATTTTTTAAAAATAAATTTTATTGAGAAAGAAATAGCAATGAGACAGTTTGACAGTTTCATAACAGCTTAGTAAGACTGTTATAATAATTAATACATTGCATATTTCATCTTCATAGTAGTTATTCATAGCTCAAGATGCAGACATTATATCTTGTCGAAACACTATTGGTAAAAATCTTTCTTCTCATTGAACTAAGTGAAACTCAATCTGCAAAAATAAAAGAACTAAGAGAAAGTAGTTGTATATCCATCCTATTTTTTTGTATATCCATCCATATATTCTTGTTGTTGTCATTGTTGTTGTTCACTACAAAATGATCCTTCATTTATATTCCCTTTTTTGTTTAGTTTTTTCAGAGATGGGTAATCCATTACTATTCAAATATTGCAGGTGCATGAATTCAGCAAAATACTCAAATATAGTCCAGAAGTTCATAATAGTAATAGGTTATCTGCAGAACTAGCAATGTCAGAAGTTGTTGACTTGAGCCTTTTACAGCTCAACATATTAATAGGCTTTACTTTTTATACATTGGGTTTATACTTTTCTGTTGGATGGTTAAGACCAAGATAAAGGAAGACATATATAACAAAAAATGCAACTTTTCTATCTAGCCAAGGTCAGTCAAATCCCCTTCAGATTTACCCTGAAACCCTGTACAGCAATTTGTAGATCATTTCTCAGTGTCAGCCATGTGCATGAGGCATGTCCATTATTTGACCAGGTGGCTCTCTGTGAAAGCCTGAGAGAATGTTTTCTCTCTAGGTGACTCTCCTTAGGCACACTCTACATAGCCAATCACTTTAATGTTGGGCCAATAATCTCCTTGAACAGAAAATTTGGGACACCACCAAGTAATAGGATATTGCACTACAGATTCCCTTATGTCCTGAGTCCTCACTAACCTTGAAGGGCTAAGGCCAAAATGTTGACTATCCAAGAAGAAATGAAAGTTGAAAGGTATATCACAACTAAACAGAAAGCAAGAACTTAAGGATTAAACAATGAAGAGAGGGCAAGGATAAAAGCTGGGAAACGGGGCAGCAGCAAAACCATACATTTAAATGCACAAGATGGTCTTGAGAAATTCCATCAGGTTTCTGAAGTGTTATATTTTAGGCAGTGTCCAGATGAGACTTCAATCTCCTTGTGGGTGTGGTTTGTGCAGCATTTCATAATGTCATACAAGCATCAAGCATCTCCGTAGTTTAAGTCAAATGGTCTGCTTTCCTGTCCAGCACTGTGAACTTCTCACAGCTCGGACAAATTTTCATTCCGACTGTCCAACCAATCTCTCTCTCTCTCTCTCTCTCTCTCTCTCTCTCTCTCTCTCTCTCTCTCTCTCTCTTTGTCTGTCTGTCTCCTTCACACCCTCCTTTCTCCTCTCTCCTCTGTTCTCTCTCCCTTCTCTTCTCTCTCTGTCTTTCTCTTTCTTTCCCTCTGTTTCTCTTTTTCTCTCTTTATCTCTTTCTGTCTTTTGCTATATCCTATCTCTCTTCTTTTTTCTTTTTCTCTGTCTATCTCTCTCATGTCTCCCTCTCTCCCTCTCTCTCTTCCTCTCCTGTGTTCTCTCCTACTCTCTTTTCTCTCCTTTTCTCCTCTCTACACTATCTCAATCTGTGTCTCCCTCTTTCTCTTTTTGCTCCCCTTCCATGGTTTAATACAAATGGCAGACTGTCCTGCAATTTCAAATTCTCTTGCCTCATCCTCTCACGGGATGGGAATACAGGCTAGTGCCTCAGGACCCATTGTTTTTACAGATTTTCATGACATCAAGTGGTGGGTTTGTGTTTCTCAGGTTTCTCTTCCTAGAAATGATGTTTCTCTTGTATATTCCTATAACTCTGTAAGACAACCCTTCTTCCATTTCTAGCTCTCAGAGCATTCACGCACATGCTCACACACTTGTGTAAACACACAAAAACTTTATTTCTTTTATAGTTAGCAAATAGTGAAGCCACTGTCCTTACAGAAAAATTATGGCCTCTATTTTTACTGCTCCATAGAAATGTCAACTATCAGGAACCTGCAGACTATCTGAATATTTAAAATTCTTTGCCCCTCACAAGGCTATTTTAGAGTAAGTTAATTCTTTAAATTAATTAGTTCTCCTAATAACACATATCAGGGATAGATTATTGAAACGAATATCAATATTACTACTCAACACTCATCATCTTTTATTGTTATATATGTAATATGCTTCACTGTTACTTAGCAGCAAATATTTCTAGACGTAACCTGTTTTTTCCTTCTAGATTGTTTATTCCTCATTGTTAAATTTGGTTCACATTCGTGACATGCTCTGAACAAGAGAATTTCATACACAAGGGGAGTCTTACTTACCAAAGATAAATGCATGAACAAGTAGTCCAGGTCCACTGGAGCATCTTTCCATAAACCCTGAATTTACATAGTGTGAATCACATATGACTATAACATGTTCCTCTACAGCTTCATAGACATTATTCCATTCAATCTCAAAACATTAAGAAACACAAAGTTTTCTTTATCTTTTCACAAGGTAAATAAGCAGATTTACAAATTAACAAGATAAATTCACATAACACAACATATCAGTAAAATGTGGTTTCATCCCTGGATGACTTCAATGTCAGAAAGTCTCATTGCTGCAGAGTGTGTCCCTCACTCTTACCTCACAGGTGTCTTCAAGGAGACATGCTCCTCTGGGGGACCTGACAACACTTAATGTTCAGCGCAGTTTTACAAAGTCAGCTGTGATTTAATTCTTTTACATTCTCCAGGGCATTCAGTCCCTTGTCTTCAATTACAGCCCTCTATGCTGTCATTCATTTTCCTAAGGTTTCTTACACTTTACGTTCACACCTGAAAATGTAACTGAATGTATAATATAAAGTAGAAGTTTATTCAATCTTATTCATGGATAATTAAAAAAAAAACTTCCTACTTTTACCCATATTGCCTGGTTTGTTCATATATTAAAATCTCTATTCGAACACTCATTTTTATTAATTCATATTTCCTAACTCTGTAACTCAAAATCCTCAGGCAAAGCCTGGCAGGTGGATTCCTCCTTCTTCATTAAGTGGCTCCCAAAGCTTTGCTTTACTTACCCATTACCACGTCTGTGCTAAAAGTCAATAGTTTCTTTCATGCAGGCAAATCTGGCGGTGTCAGTGTGGCTTCCATTCACTCACTTTTCTGCATGTGGGACTAAGGAATTTTTCTCAGGTTTCTGAATTGGAAAGCGTAGTTATTCATGGTTCCTGATTCTGTTCCTCTTTTGATTCTACTGGAAGTCATCTGGCCATTATCTTCAGGCTCTTTGGGGAAATAAGAAATATAACATGCTTTATATACAGGGCCCAATACCAGAATGAAGGTGAAGATTGCATGGCATAAACTTGAGATATGAACAATCACAGCAAAATGAAAATAGGGAGATGGGATTTAGAGATGAAAAGAGGCAGGTGAGTGGAAGGAGGAGGATTTTAAAATGGAGCCAGCTGTCTTACACACAAGCTCTTACACCCCCAAATGGTCAGAGAAACAGCATCCACTCCTTCTCTGTGCAACACTCACTGGCCTGGTCATCTCCAAGCATGTTCCAGCTTTGCCAAATTTCAGGACCAATCTTCCAGTGTGGGAAACTTTGAGGGATGACTTGAAGATGAGTCTGAGCCACAGCACTGAATCCATAGGTCGTATTTTCTGCTGATGTCATTCAACTTCAGAATGTGAACATGTGTGTGATCATATGCATGTATATTGTCTTACGTGTATGTTACTGCAATGGAAAGCTGTCACATTGACAAATTGGTCATTTATCTACCTTCGTATATTTGAGTTGTCAGATTTTCTAGTTTTTTTCTGTTTTAAAAGGAAATAAACTAGAAAAAATAAAACATTAGAAGTGATACAGAATTTCACTGAACAGACTATTGAAATTCAACAATGGTTGCTATGTTGCATTTTGTGTCCTTCAAATTAATTTTTCAGATTGCTAATTATAAGCATTCAAAATTGTTCAGACAACTAAAGAGAATAATCAATTGAAGAGTCTGGGTGTGTGGCATACACGTTCAGTGCTAATTTTGCAGAGGCTGGACACAGGAGGACCACTGTGAGTTTGAGCTGCATAGTGGGATCCTGCACAAAATGAAAGAAAAAGAAAAACCAATTTAAGCATTACCGTTGCTTTCAATAGACCAATAGAAATCAGCAGCACAATTACCCAATTATCCTGTATTTTAGACTGGTTACATTCATGTACTGATAAATATTTGAGGTTTCCCATATTTTTCATATTTTAATGGCTAATTTCTCTTAGTGCTAAGTTTAAGCAAGTAATCCACGTTTTTATCAATGTACTGTAAACTGTTTTTACAATGTTTGGTAATTACAAAAAGTCACTGTAAAACACTATTTGTGTCTTTACAGGACAGTGTACATTTTCAGCTCAATTGGAACATGTCACTAAATGTCCTTCCTCTGCTGTGAATAGTTCTCATATTTGTATAAAGTTCCAAAGTTACTCTCCATAAAGGCTGTTCATTCTGGCATTTAACAATATCCCTTAGCAGTTAAAGATTGTATGGAATTTTGGACTTAAGACCTGATATGTAATTGATAGCTTAGTGTGATTATTGTTTTGACATTCAATTTCCTAACAATATATCATGTCAAATATTTTATATTCTAATTCATCATTTTTAGTCTTTCTTTATTGAGGGGTCTTAGAATCATTTTTAATAGGGTTATTTTCTTATTTAACTTTTAACTGTTCATATTTTGTATGAAATCATTAATTTTAGGTTGGTTTTTTTATCACTATCATTCTAGGTATATGGTTCATATTTTCATGCTATTGACAACCTTCTTAGATAAGAAATTATTAATTTAGTAAAAACGAGGAAAAAATGAGGCAATTCACTATTTTGTTCATTGATACTTTATCTACTTTAATATTTAAAAAGTTACATCAAGTATCATCCAAGTTACCTTTTGAGATGTTCCTGTGGTTTTCAGTCATATATTTTATTTTTGATTTCTGCTTTATTTTATTGAGTTTATGAAGAGCTCATCATTCATATTTTCATCTTCTTTGTTTGGAGATACCGTGGCTACATGGTTTGCTAAAGAGAATCTCTGTTGTTCTATGAGATTTCCTTCTAGGATGTTTACTCTACTTGAGGAGGTTTAAATCAGATGATTATATTTGTATCATAACTGTCTATTGTTTCAGCAATAACATACTGACCATAACATTCGATCCTCGCATTGGGTATGGGTTGCTTTTCAACAATTGCTTTTTTTCAGTAACATTAATATCACTCATTTAACGTGCACACTTCACTTTTAGAGACCTAGGTTGTGACTGCATTGACTACACAGACACATTTGGGGATACCTGACACCTGGGCATCGTGCCTTGAATGCAGGTTAACTTCCTTTGAATTTATTCCTTATTTTGTTTTTCTTCAAGCTTACTTCTATTTTATATAAATAATGTGTATTTTTGTTACAGTTTTAATTAAGTATTACAGTTTAGCATACTCTAATGCAAATGGTACTGTGATGTAATTTCAAATTCCACTCCTTTACTGGTGCTCAGTAGAAAAGTAGTTGTATTTTATAATCTATGTATCCTGCAATGTTAGCATTACAATTTACTATGTTTAAGAGAAATTCTCTTTCATGTGTTATGTGTATTAATATATAGATGCAATAATATCCATGAGCAAAACACTTGCCTTTCCATCTTCTAATATGCATTATATTCATCTCTTTATTCTTTGTGTTTTGCACTGGGACAATTTCTAGAATAATGATGATGCAGAGTGCCGAGAGGAGCTTGCTGTCCTTTCCGCTCACAATGTTATATGTAGAACTTTGATGCACTCTACTGTGATGGACTACTGGGAACAAACTCCAGGCTGGAATGTCAGTCTTCTGAAAGTGAATATAGTTTTCCAGAAACATGATAGAGATGTTTTTTCTCAAGGTTATTGTGTGTATTTTTTCAAAACTCAGACAGCAGAAAGTCCACACATCAATTTTCCATGTCTGCTTTTATGCCAATACCATTCTGACTGTTGCTTGTGTTACTATTGCATCTTTGTTTATTTTTTTACAGGGTCTCACTACTCAGTTTGGACTGTAGTGATCCTCTTGTTTTAAGTCTCCTTAGCAGCTGAGATTATAAGAGTGAGCCACCATGCCTGTAATCTCAGGCATCACCACCTCGGTCCGCCCTAGGGGAGAGCTGGCATGCCCGGGATTCAACCACAGTTGCTCTGCTTGCCTAAGTGGGGTCAAAGTCCTTTGAACTATCTCGCCAGCCCTTGCATTTTGGTTTAGCTGGAAATCCTCTTTGGTGATACCTCTGACTTTTGCTTCCTTTAGGATAGCTGTAGCCATTCTTAAATTTTCGTGAGTCTACATAACTTTTAAGCAATTTCCTCTCTAGTGCTCTTAGCAACAATTTTGTAATGTGTTTTTCAATTTAATAAGGAATAAAGAAAAGAATGTTATAGACTTTTTAAAAATATAATAGGAAATTAGCAATGATCATTATATTGCATATTGTTCTCTTTAAATGAATGCTCAGCTTAGAAGATATACTGTTCCCTTTCACAGTATCTAGCATTCTAATGTGCACTTTGAGCCTCATCTTCTTTTCCAGCTTCTTACACTAAAGAAACACAACAATATTTATTTATTTATTTATTATTTACTTACTTACTTACTTAACTACTTACTTTTGGCACCAGGGATCAACCTCAAGTTCTTGCACTTGCAAGGCAGGTGCTTATGCCGCTGAGCTATCTCCCTGGCCCATGATATTTACACATGCTACACTGATTTATTTCACATGGGTATATTCTGTAGTTTTATCCCTTTACCTATAAACTGAGATGGCTCAGTGGAATAAGTGCTTCCCTGGCAAGCACCTGGTTGCCCAGTTCAATACCTCATTCCACAAAAAAACATATCAAGTTTATCCTTTGTTACTAAGTAGTGTTCCATTGCAGAAAATACTACACTTTTTAAGACCGTTAACCAGTTAATGGACATTTGGGTTTATCCAAGATTTTGCTACTACAAATTGTGTTGCTATAAGCATGAGTGTGAATGTACTACTGTGCAATGATGTCTTTTTAATTCCTCTGGGAAAGTATTCAGAAGGAGAATGGCTTAAAGAATGGAAACCCTAATCCTAGTTTGTAAGCAAATCTCCGCACTGCTTCCCACATTGTCTGTACAATTCTACATTACCACTGATAATGGAAAGTGGTTCTTTACTCATAAACTTGCCAGAATTTTTTATTGGTTCATCTATTGGTGATAGCCTTTTTTCTGGAGGGACATGGAATCTCAGTTATTTTTTGATCTGCATTTCTTCAATGACCACTAATGTTTTTTTAAATTAATTTTAATGACAAAAAACATAAAACAGAAATGAAAGTTTCAAAACAGGTTAGTAAGACTGTTATAGCTGGGTGAGGTGGCACATGCCTGCAATTCCAGCACTTGGGAGGCTGAGGCAGGAGGATTGTTGTGAGTTCGAGACCAGCCTGAGCTACAAAATGAGCTTAAGGCCAGCCTGAAGTGCATAGTGAGACCCTGTCTCAAAAAAGACAAAAAAAACCCTGTTAAAATAATTAATACATTATATATTGTTGTCTTCATATTAGTTAATCAGAGGGCAATATATAGGCATGATATTATATTATTAACATATTATATTAGTACATACTTTATATTAATAATATATAATATTTTATTATATAATAACAATTCTAGGACTGTATTGGTGGAGTTTTGGGGATCTTCTATGTAAAGCATCATATCTGCAAATAGTGGTAATTTAACTTCTTCCTTTCTTATCATTATTCTTTTTTATTACTGTCTTTCCTAATAGTGCTGGCTAATGTTTCTAGAAATATATTGAACAAGAGTTGTGAAAGTGGATATCCTTGTCTTGTCTCTGATGTTATAGTAAAATCCTTCATAATTTGTCCATTTAATTAGAAGAATATTAGACTGAGATAAAGACCATCCATTCCAATTTCCATAATTTTTGCATGAGTTTTTGCTGGACTTTATCACAAGGTTTATTTGCATTCATTGTGATGATCATGTGATGTTTGTATTTGGGTTTGTCGATATGCTGTATCGCATTTACTGATTTGCATATATAGAACCATCATGCATTCCTGGGATAAAACCCTCACGATCATGCGGTATAAACTCCTTGATGATTTGCTACATTACGTTTGATAGTACAATAATGAGGATTTCGGTATCTGTGCTTCTTTAGAATATTGGCCTGTAGATCACATTTTCTTGGGATTTTTTCTGGTTTTGGTATCAGGATAATACTTTCTTCCAGGAATGAGTTATGAAGAATCACTTCCCTTTCAAATTCATTAAAGAGTTTGAGGATAATTGGCATTAAATCTTTTCTAAATTTCTTTTTTTTTAATTTTTATTCACTTTAATGAGAAAAAGAATAGTGAAGAAACAGTTTCAATATAGGTTATCAGGAAATTTACAATAATCAATGTAATGCATATTGTTGTTTCCATAGTAGTAATTCAGAGAATAAGATGCAGATATGATACCTTGTCTAAACAATATTACTACAAACTTTTATTCTGAATTCAGCCATGAGTTCATCAGGAGCTGGGTTTTCATAGTTTATAACTTTTTAATTACATTTTGAATTTTATTAACTGGCACTGTGTTATTACACTGTTTTATCTTCTTGATTCATCTTTGGTAATTCTTTTTTTTTGTCGTATTGGTAATTCCCATATTTGTAGGATTCTATTTTTTTCTTTGATTTCCATCTGATGAGAGTGAAGATTTTCCAATTCTGATTAGAGTCAGAATTTCCACAAGATGTGCAGTGATTTCACCGCATTGATTCCTCATTGCATGTGTTTTAGTCTCTTCTTTTTTGGTAAGTTTGGTTAGGGAAATCTTCAGTTATGTTTATTGTTTCAGAGAACGAATTCTTTCACTCATTGTTTTTTGTATTGCTTTCTTAGTCTCCAGTGCTGCTTTTTATAATTTCTACGAGTTTTGGGCATGATTTGCTCTTTTTTGTCTAGAAGCTTGAATTGGAGAATTAGGTAATTTGTGCTTATTCACTTTTTTTTTAAATTTATATATATTTGGTACTGGGTCTCACTATGTAGCTCAGACTTGTAGTGATCTTCCTGTTTTCAGCCTCCCCAGTTCTAGGATTCCAGGCATGCACCACCATGCTCTGTGGGTGGAGCCATTCCAGCATGCAGTGTCAGGGATCAAATCCTTGTCCTTGCTCTTGCCTAAGCTGGTGCTTCGTCTGCTGCTATTTCACCAGCCCTGCAATTCTTGATATGAGAATTTATCCTTGTAAATTTTTTTCAAAGCTCTACATACAATGAGTCCTACAGATTTTGGTAAGTTGTGCTTGCATTTTTGTTTCATTTTAGATATGCTTGTCCTTTTAGGTTTTATTTCTTCTTTTGGATTCTTACACTATGTGTGTATTCATCTCAGATGCCCATTTTATGATTTGGTCTTTAAATTTTGGGGCTATAATTTTTTTTTAGTCCTTTATATAGTCTAGATAGAAAACCTTTGTCTGAGTCATTGGTTGATTTTTTTCCATATTGGTGCGTTGTCTTTTCACTCTGTTGGTAATTTCCTTTGATGTGCAGAAACTTCTCTGTAAGAGGCATTCTCAGTTGTTGATTTTTTGAAATATTTCCTGTGAAGTTTGATTTATGTTCCTAAAATGTTTGTCTGTCTCTATATGTTCAAAAATCTCCATCTGCTTTTTTTTCCAGGAGATTTAGTGTTTCTGTTTTAATGTTTAGATCTTTAACCCATTTTGACTTCAGTTTAATGCTTCATGATAGACCTGTGTCTAGTTTTAGTTTTGGACATGTAGAGAGACAGTTTTTCGAGCACCATTTGTTAAAGAGGCGATCTCTTCCATTGAACATGCTTGGCCCCTTTGTCAAAGATAAGATGGCTAAGTGTGTTCGTAGTTGTATCTGTGTCTTTTAATCTGTTCCACTGATCCTTAAGTCTGTTTTTTTGTTTTTGTTTTCCAGTACCATGATTATTTTATCAAGTTGTTTTATAGATATTGCTTAATTTATTCTTTAATGTCATTGGTGAGTGACAGGTTGTTTGGGAGGGTATTATTGAATTTTTCTGTGATTGTACTATTTTTATCATTCATTTTGAAATAATTTCTGAGTTATTTGCACTGTTATCATATAATAAGCATGTAACAATTTCAATTCATTTGTATTTACTTAAGAATATTCTATAGGCTAGTATATGGTCTAGGTAAGAGAATGACGTAGATAAGAAGTAGCTAAGAAGAGTGTGCATTCTGATGTTTTTTATTTGAATGATCTATATATGCCTACTAAATCCAACCCTCTGGTTTCATTGTTTTGTTATTTCCTTGCTGAATTTGTAGAGTTGATCTATGTCTTTGTGACAATGGTTTACTAAGTTTCCCTGTTACAATTGTGTTGTTGCCTATTTGATTATTTTTTTCTTAATAGTGGCTAATATATTGTATGCTCTTTAAATAGGTGCATAGATATTTGTGATTGTGATCTGTTCCTCTTGAAATTTTCCCCTAACAAATATGTAGTGGTCTTCTTTATCTGTTTTGATCAGTCTTAGCTTGTAGTACACAGAATGTGCAAAAATCAAAGCTACACCTGCTTTTTCCTGGGTTCCTGGTGTTAGAGAATTCTTTTCCATCCTTTGACTCTCCATCTCTATGTTTATTTTGAGTAAAATATGTTTCTTGTATATAGTGTATTATTTGATCTTATTTCATTATCCAGTCTGCCAATCTGTTTCTGTTTATTTTTTTTTGTGTGTATGTGTGCATGTGTGTTGTATGTGTGGGGGGGGTGTGGGTGTGACTTGAATTGAAGCCATTTGCATTGGTGGTTTTAAATGCTATTAATTTTCTGCCTATTGCTGTTATTTTCCAGATGTTTGTTCTTAGCTTTTCCTCTCTGTTTACTTGCTTGCCCTGTGTGGTGGGGTTTTATTTCACTGTTATTGGAATCATTGTTAGTCATTCAGTTTTGGAAGGAATGTCAATCTTGGGTGGAAGATGCTTACTGTCAGACTTGAGATACTTCACTATCTGATTGATTTGAGGGTTTGTGTTTACAGGTTGGTCATGATTTTCATGTATTTTCCTTTATAGTTGATATTTTTTATTTTCTCACACAGCTTTGACTCTTCCTTTTTGCACTCAGTTTTTGATATCTCAATTATTATATGACTGAGAGTAATTTATTTTGGCTGTGGCTGTTTGTAATAAGATAATAAATGCCTTATTTATCTGTATGTAAGATTATGTTCCTATGTTTGGGAAATTGAGTACTATTTCTTTTGTAAAGAGCATTTTTTAAATTATTTGTGTTGACACTTGCTTTCCATTGATACCTATCAGTCGTTTTTATTTAATAGTGATATTTTACTGTCTCATTAAAATATCACAGATTGGTTTTACAGCCAGAAGCTTGTTTCTGTGGCTCTTGGGTCACACTCACCTAGCTGCTGACCTATTCGCTTTTCAGAATCATAGATAAAAATATTCTGGTATCCTTGTATTTGACTGTGGTGGCTTGCTGAATCAAAGTAGCTGAATTTGAAACAAGCTCAGTGTCATTTCCTTCCAGGATTAACTCATTTTTCTGGGCTTGATATACTGAACAAGTGACACCTGCCCTCCTAGGAACTCAGCAAATGTATTTTCACCCAAGAAATTCAAGATTTTGACAGGAAACCCATTCTCCTGAATAATGATGTTGATGGAGAAGTGAGATTACACAGACCTCATCTTGTAAAGGAAGCCCAGCGTGACCCCTTGATCATGTTCTGTACATGGCTGTAGATTGTGTGGACAGTCACCAGCTCCTTTCTATTTCCCCAACATTTTTCAAACTGGAGCCTCTTCTTTTTCTTTGCAAGGAGAACGAGTTCCACATTGATGAGGATGAAATCTTCCCAAAGAGTTCCTCTGAGGCCCTTCACAATAATGTGCACAGTCTGATTGTTCAGAATAGTCTTCATTCTTGTGGGAGATGTGGAAAAAAAAACAAAACCCTATCAGTCTTTTTTTTTTTTTTTTACTTTATATTATCTTGTAGGTCTTCAAATATTATTTCTTTTTTTAAATAAATCTTTTCTTTTTGTGATTGCTAGCTCCCAACTTGTCTTCAAGGTCTAAATGTTTATCTTCACTTTCAGTTTCAGAATTTTGCCATCTTTGAGTGATTTTTGAAAATTTCCTGAATTAAAAAAAAAAAAAAAATCAGCAGTCCGTCATGTCCATCCTTGTTTGGGTCCTGCTGTCTTGCCATGCTTTTTCTCGGGTCCTGGTTATGCCATTTAGGGAGAAGAGTGAGGCACCTGTGCTCCACTGACCTAGCTGGTTGCTAAGTGCTTCTGGCACTGGACAAATTTAGGATCTTCTTAAGGATTACCTTATATATTTGGATGCTTTTTGATCTTTTCACCGCCTCCTTTTTCTGATTGTATTTCAAAGCAGTTAGCACTCATGCAGTGACACTGTCTGCCCATTAAGTTGATTATGAGTGTGTAAATTTTCACTGATTTTCCTAGTTTTGCCCTTATAAAAACATCATGCCCAGGGCCTCTGACATGCTCAAGGTGTTGATGTCCAGGAGGAGGAAGTCCCTTTCTCAGGGTCGTTCGCTCTGCAAGTATCAGATCTGCTTTCTGATTTTTACTTGGTTAAATTTCAAATATTGATGAGACTTATTTTCCAGGTTCATTTCACTATTGTATAGAACAATATTGAACCTTACATTGATTTCGTATTCTACAACTTCACTGAAATTATTTAAGAGTAATAAAGTTCTTGCATTAGGATTGGTGTATCCTAAGTCAAAAATCTTATGATTTTCAAATAGTAATAATTTAACATTTTCTTTTTATAATTAGAATTGCTACATATTTTCAGCAAATAACATTTATGCACATAAGATATATAATATTTTCCTCTTCCTTCCATCACTTTTTTATTATGCCAGCTTCATCTTAATTTATTTTCTAATGTTACTATAAAGTTAATTCTCAAAAATACAGAATAATACCTAGACTAATTGGCCAAAATACTTATTACAAAATGCTCTTTTAAGTTATTTGGGTCAGCGTGATGGCTCAGCAGACTAAAGCACCAGTTTAGGCAGAGGTCAGAGGCCAGGGTCCAATCGCCAGTGTGCTGTGCCTGCCCCACACACAATGGGGTGCGCTGAGATGGTGATTAAGAGTGGGCATGGTGGTCTGCACCTGCAGTGCAAGCACTTGCATGACCATAAACAGGAGAATCACTACAAGTCTGATCTATGTAGTGAGACCCTGAATACCTCGTAGAACCTGGCCTAAATACACAAACAAACAAAAAAAAAAGACAAATAAGTTATTTATCTACATTCATAAATGGTACTCTCAGCTCATTTTTACAATCTCTATATTGTAGAAAAAATTGAAAATATATGTACCTAGAGTCCATGTATTTTTATTATACACATGGAGTACACATAACTGTTCCATGCACAGTTGACTTTTACTGTGAAAAAAGCACTGTTCCTTAAGGTCTGTACTCCATAAATGTTTGTGTCTCTGTGTTTCTAAATATCACCTTATTTGCTCCAGGGAGATGGCTCAACGAATAAGCACTTGCCTGGCAAGCTCGAGGGCCTGAGTTCAATCTCTGGTTACTCCAAAAACAAAATCACCTTATTAGGTATAGCTTTTAAAAATATAAGATCTTACCTCACATTTCACTCGAAGAACATCATTTTACTTTTAAGAACCCACTAGAAGCATCTTTTTATATTTCTATAAGACTTCAATCAAAATTGGCAATGACTGAACTCGTTGTGTCCTTCTCCTCACTCAAATTTAGATCTCCTTGTCAGTTTCCATCCATGTTTTCTCCTGCACTCACTTCCTCCTTTGTCTGTCTTCTGCTTCATACATATTTTAACAATTTCCATGCTATGTACATGAGATATAGCAGAATCACTGTCTTTTCAACCTATGAATTACATCATCAATGGTCATTATCTTATTAAGAAATCCTCACTGAATTTCATCCAACAAATATATCTATGACTATTGCCTTACTCACAGTCTCTCATAAATAATACAAGTAAACTGTTAGACTGAATTTTAGAGTATTTTATGTCAGCCATTAAGCAATAGTTTTTACGCCAGGCGTGGTGGTGCATGCCTATAATCCCAGCACTCGGGAGGCTGAGGCAGGAGGATTGTTGTGAGTTCGAGACCAGCCTGAGCTACAAAGTGAACTTAAGGCCAGCCTGAACTGCATAGTGAGAGACCCTGTCTCAAAAAAAAAAAAAAATTAAGCAATAGTTTTTACTCAAGTTTTACACATGATTCCACATTTAGTAGCATGAACAAACATAAAATGGGAAAAGGAGAGGAAAAACTAAATAACACAGAAACATCACATGAAAGTACTGGAGGGTTATGTTGTACAACCTTGAGCAGAAGGCACAGCTGAGACATGGCTGGTCCTTACACCCATATAAAGGGGCAGATTTAAACAATTGCTCTGTGGAAGGATAAGCCTGTGGAAATTTTAATGAAGCACAATAAAATGAACACAATGTATGAGTTATGACAAAGACTGAGAAGAGCAGTTCAAATGTATGTTATAGCATCTTCCTAAAGAGAGTCCTAAAAGACACAAAATCTCCATGATTAACTGAAAATTCATCTGATTAAAATTACTGCTGCATATACATATTGATGTCATGAAATCAATGCATAGCCTGCTTCTGGGTTTCAGAAAATTCAGACTTTTAAAAAAGATCATATCCCATGCAATTTTCATGTTTGATCCAAATAATGATGAGAAAACCTTGATGGGGAAAGTCTGGACTTACACTTACTTTCACATAACAGTTAGCTGAATGTGCATAGCAAAGGGAATGTGATGAAAAAGCTCAAAAAGGAGCACAGTGTCTGCTATGGTACAGTTCAATTTAATCAGCAATACTTGTAATCTTATATGAAGATTTATAATTTTCCGTACAATTTGCTGCTTTGTATGCTATCAAAATTCATCATTTTTCATCAATAAATTCATATTAATAAGTCACAGAATCTTAAAAGTTAAATCTCTGTGCATTACAGACTAACCAGAGAACAAGGTACTGTGATGTGAAGCCACGGTGTACTTTACTTTTCTTGCAATTTATATAATTTTTCCATTTTCTGTGGATGAAAACACATTGATAATTTAACTTATATGATATTTTTGTCATCTTTAAGCATCTTTTGTAGGCTACCACACTTTCATTATGAGTGATAGAATACTTGGAATATTGATTTGAATTGGTTAAATTTTCAAATTTAATCAGTAAGCACCCACAGCAATGACAATTAGGCCATCTGCTCTGCAGATTTGCCCCTCCCCAACACCTTCATGAAGGCTCTGCTCACTTCTCTGTTGCGCAGGCTGTAGATCAGGGGATTCAGCATGGGCGTGAGGATGGTGTAGAAGGCTGATACCATCTTGTCCCTAGTGGGAGAAGGCGCAGATGTGGGCCTCATGTAGATGAACATCGCTGCCCCGTAGTACATGCCCACCACTACGAGGTGGGAGGAGCAGGTGGCAAAGGCTTTGTGGCGCCCCTCTCCAGATGCCATGTGGACGACAGCCAGAATTACACGGGTGTAGGAAGCAATTATGACAGCTAGGGGGAAGACGAGCATGATGACACAGCAGGAAAACATTATTTGTTCAAACATCCTAGTATCTGTGCATGAGAGTTTGAACAAGGCAGGGACATCACAGAAAAAGTGGGATCTACAGTAGATCTACATCCCGAGATCTACAGTAGGAGAATGTAAGTGCAACCATTACATCAATGATTCCATCAGTGGAACCAAGAATCCAGGAGGAAGCTGCCATGAGGGCACACGTTTTCTGACTCATGAGGACTGGGTATCTCAAAGGCTGGCAAATGGCAGCATAGTGGTCCTACGCCATTGCTGTCAGTAGGAAGCACTCAGCTCCAAGCAGGGACACATGGAAAAAGATCTGGGTGCCACAGCCTGCCAGAGAGATGGATTTCCTGCCAGACAGGAAGTTGATGGTCATCTTGGGCACCGTAGTGCAGATGAGCATGAGGTCCATGAGGGAGAGCTGGCTGAGGAAGAAGTACATGGGCGTGTGCAGCTGGGTGTCGTGGTAGATGAGCAGGACCATGGCCAAGTTCCCCACGCAGGCCACTGTGAAGATGGCCAGAACCAGCAAGAAGAGGAAGGTATATATGGCGCCATCATCGAACATTCCCAACAGGACGAAGTCAGAGTTGAATGTCTGATTTTCCCCGGCCATGGTGAATATTTTCACTGTGGAGATACAAGATTTTTTTTAAAAATTTTTTTTCGATATTTAGGACAGGGTGTACAGGATCTACAGGGTCTCACTAAAGAGATACAAGTTTTATGAAAAGGCACAAATATATCATGGAAATGTCAAATATTTTTCCTTCTACGTATATATGGCAATGAAATTGTAAGCATAGAATAATTGTAATGCTAGGTCTCAAAATTTTACTTATAAATGAAAAATAAGGCTTGATATGAGCATAAATCAAGTCTCATAGTTAAAAAATAAGTTTCATAGCAAAAATCTGATCTTATTTCAGAAATATTATATTTTAGTTTAATGCAAGTCCACACAAGTGACTTAAGTATCCTTTCTGCTGGTTGACAAGGAAAACTAGAAGAACGATACATTTATTTTCTATCAATTTCTACTTCTTTTGGTGCACACTGTAATATAATGACTGCGTAGAGGGCCAGGTGGAGCAAAGCTGCTCAGGTCATGGTGGCCAGTGTGCAGAAGGCCTGGCAGAACCTTGGAAGCAGCTTGCGCCTACAGGCCTGTGCCTGCTGAGCCCTTTGCTCCCTCCAGGAGCCCTGTCATAACCATTCAGGGACCATCCCTGTGACAAGGTTAGGTGCTCCACCATTTCAGCACTTTCCAGAGGCCCAGTCTCTGCTTCCATGTACCATTTGGAGGACATTTTTGATGCAAACCATAGCAGATACATAACAAGAAGACGGCTTATTTATCATTATATAAACATTCTGCAAACATCCTTTATTTTTCAAAATTAGATGACTACTCTACATTTTCTATGGAGCTGGAAATACCACAAAATAATGATAATACAATTATATCGCAAAGATATGTAGAGGAAAAGAAGTAAGAATGAAGATCTATTTAGCCAAATATCAAGTAAGCGGAGAAACTGAGATGCTAAATCAGAAGTGCATTCACTGCCTTGTATTGATTTTATTTGTGAGACATGAAGCTGAAAGATCATAAGGTTTTTTTACAGCCCATCTCTAAAAATTCATTTGTCTATGATATAATGAAGTGTGCAAGATTTTAATGAAAATTCTCTCTCCTGGGGAAGCATGTGCCTATGTATTCTTAGGCAATTAGAGTTTTTTATAAACCCCATTTTCCACTCTGTCAATTAGGATATGTATAATATCCATGTTATATAGAATTATGAAGCTTATATTAAATTATAATTTAAAGTATTTAAAATATTAGCTACTTTATTAGTATATTTTTTAAAAATAAATATTGTTGGAGGTAATAAACTATATCTTTACATTCCCTAGAGTATTATAGTTGATGGAAATATCAATTTTTAAAATTTCCTTTCCAAAAAATTTGTAAGAGCATTTTGGGTAGAGCTGTGAGTATGATTGTTAGGGCACAGAATTACCATTTGTAGTACCTGGCTTTTGTCTTCCACACCAATGATAATATTGAGTATTTCTTTGGTTAAAAGTGGCATGTTTCTATTTTTTATTTTATTTCTTTATGAGTCTTCATTTGCATGAGATAAATCATTGATTTCTTTTGTCTCTTCTCCATGGGCTCCTTTTTCACCAGTGCTTTGTCATGCCTCCTTGATTATCTGCACAGTAATCGCAAATTGTGTGACTATGTTAACATTAGTGTTGGAACTCATTACACACTCATCAGTTCTAACTGCTGTAGAAAAGATGTTATTTACAGATTTGACACTTACCAATAAACCAAGGTCCTACTATATGGATAAGTGTAGCCCATACTGCTTCATTTTTATGTATACATTTTTACTTTCAAACTTATTAAAACATTGCTAAATTCTACTTGTATTTTTCTTTCATTGATTTTACTTTAATATATGTATTTAGTTAACACACAGGAATGGTAATGTAGATCTCCAGTGGAGTTCTGATTTTCATATGCTGTGCCCAGATTTAAATGCCATACTGTGTATCAAGTAAAAGGTTTTTTTTTTTCCTTCTGTTTTAAATTAAGGGTAATATATGAAAGTAAGACACAAGAAAAATATGTCACAGGACTTTCCTGCTACAGTGCTAAATATGGTTAGGTTTCTAAATTTCTGTGTAAAAATATTTAAGTGTTTATTCCTATTTTATTAAATTATTTATAGACAGATAGTTAAGGTAAACTGAAATGCACATGTTGCAGGGTAATAATAAGTTTCTGTTCTGGAGAGTTAACAACCAAAGCTTGCAGATCAAAACTTGGAGAAAAGGAAGGGATGCAGGGTCAGACAAAACTTAAGCCCTAGGTTTTCAAGGTCAGTGAAGACTCAGAACATGGGAAAACTTGTATGTAACATAATGTCACTCAGTTGTGTCCCAAATTTTCTAATCAAGGAGATTATGGGGCCACAGAGGAATGTGATCATGATGTACAGTGTACCTCAGGAGAGTCACATGGAGATAAAACATTCTCTCAGGCTTTCATAATGAGCAAATTGGTCAAGCAGTGGCTGTGACTCATCCACAAGCCTGACACTGGCAAAGGATCTACAAAGTGCCATAAAAGGTTACAGGATAAATCCTGAGAAGACTTGACTGACCTTATCAGATACAAAAGTTTCTTGTTATATAGGTCTCACTTTATGTTGGCCTTAACCACCCAGTCAAAAACTATAAAAACAAGGTATATAAGGTAAAGCTATATTAATACGCTGAGCTGTGAAAGACTCAAGTCAACAACTTCTGCGGATAACCTACTACTATTGGGGACTGCTGGACTGTGTTGGATTTTTTTGCTGAATTTACACATCTATTGTATTTAGATGCCAATGGAATACCCATCTCTGACAAGATAAAATAAAAAAGGGATACAATGGAGGGACAATTTTGTACTTGTATATACAGAATAGTCAGGGTAGTTATACAGCTACTTTCGCTTTGATTCAATGAGTAGAAAGATTTGTACTAATAATGTTTGGACAGGGTATCCTGTCTGATTGTTGTACCATGGATAACCACTATGAAGATTAAAAATGTAGAATGTATTAATTATTCAAACTGTCTTATTAACAGTTTTGAAACTGTCTCATTGCTATTTGTTTCTCAATGAAATAAAATTAAAAAAAAATACCAAACTCAGGTGGGCCAAATAGCTGAGAGGATTAAAGAGTCTGCAAGTATGCTTAGGGGCCAGAATTTGATCCCTGGACCTGCTGTATCTGCCCCTCCCCCAGGACACACTGAGACAGGAATTGAGACTGGGCATGGTGGTGCACACCTGTAATCCCAGCACTTGGGAGGCTGTAAACAGGAGAATCATGAGTCCAATCTAGACGCTCAGCACCCTGTAGACCCTTCCTTGATATACAGAAAATAATTTAATAAATAAATATGAAAGTCACTCACAAAGGATACGTTTATTGTCTCAGTTGTACATCTCAAATTGTTTGGCCAAAATACTTGACTCCCAAAATTAAGGAAAGAAAGATGTAATTAGCTCACAGTTTGTGGAGGCTTCAGTCTGTATTCGACTGCTCAGCCGGCTCCATGACAAGGTAGTACATGGTAGAGAGCATCAATGCACAGTGGTGGAAAACAGCAAAACAACAAGAGCAGAAAGGAAAAGCAGCCACAGAGGAGCAGGACAGCAGTGACAAAGGCAGAGGCAAGCCTTCCTTCTTTCATCACATTCAGGTTTCCAGCCCAGTGTGGGTTTAACACTCACACCCATCATCCCAGCATTGAGTCATGAACAGATCACAAATTCCAGAAGCCCAATCCAATGACTGCAAGAGGCATTTGGAGGACAGCCACACAGAAACCATAACATTTATCTACAGTTATAATAAAATAAGAGGTGGCATAGGCAGATATAAGAGCTCTGCATCTACAAGAAGGCACATCATTGCTCTGTTAATTTTGTATTAACTTAATCACAGGTCTATCTACATCATACATTTCATTAAATCACTTCTACTATGGGTTAGTAATCTTTGCTGTTCCAAGCACATTAAAATAATGTTACTTTAGCTACATAATTCACTCAAATTTAATTAATGGATACAATAATTGTTACAGTGGTAGTCTGAGGAAAAGGGAAATCTGAGCTAGTTAATTGAAAGGGAGAGGAATGTATGGCGTTTATGGCTCATAACAGCAGGATATCAAAGGGCTTTTAAAAGTGCAACATTTTAGCAACAGATGCTGGAGTTATACAGAGGCTGGGAGGATTATGAGCCAGTGGAAAGAGGCATTCGCCAAAAGCAGCAGCAAGATGCTGATCTGTGTCACTGAGACTCCGCACCTGCTCAGACATGCAACTTTTCACCATCAGTCTCTCAGCATCAATGATTAAAGCAGTTCTAGACAGAATGTTACAGATGAAAGTAGCCTGCAGTATGGCCCATGCCCAAACTCTGACATTCAACAAATTCATGCCTACAAATAGAACCCTCAGAACAAGTCCACAGGAAGTTCTGGTCATGTATTCCAGACAGGCTCAAAAGTATGTCTGAGAGAAAAGACTTCACATGTGCACCCTTGAAATTACAGATGAGTCCTTCCCCATTGCTCAGCCTATTCGCTGTGTTACTTTTGGATTTTTCTGGTTTTCTTCCTTAATTTCTGGATTTTCTGTTTAAACTAAGTGAGTCTTACATGCTCATTAACAGGGGAAGTTTATACATCGGAAGTCACGAGGTTCTCAAGGTGGAAAGTATAATGAATACACCAGGACCACCTCACAGACATTGTTTAATTTAATCTTAAAACTGTAAGAAATGAAAAAAGTCACTCTAATTTATTAAAGAATATTAAGAGATGCATTTCAGGTCAACATGGACAAATGCAAGTCTATCTGGAGAATTTTAAGTTTCAAAATGTCTAATACATTTTTTAAAATCAAATGTGGTTTCATCATTTCTGGTTGAACTCCAGAATGCTCACAGCATCTCAGCATTTTAGAATGCAAGGGCCTCCCTTACTCTTACCGTCTGGATGTCTTCAGTGAGACATGCTCCTTCCAGTGCAGCTGCAAATGTTTAAATTTCCAGCAAAATCTTCACAGCACAATTTGTTGTATATGATCTAATTTCTAAACCCTCCAGGGAACTCTTGTCCCTTGTCTTTAATTATAGTACCCTTTGGCATCATTCACATTTTCTCTTTGGGATTCATATAAATTAAGTGCAAACTTCAAAATATAACTCAATCTTAAAGATCTAAAAGAAGTTATTTCATTTTATTCATAAAGAGTACAATATCCCTATGATTGCATTTATCTCTTTCTTTATTCATATATTATGATTCCATTCTAACTTTCCCTTTTCTTTGTCTTTTCTAAGACAGGGTTTTGGTATGCAGTTCAGGTTGGCCTAGAGCTGACTTTGTAACCCAGTCTGGTCTCACACTTACAATGATCCTTCTGCTTCAGCCTACCAAGTATTGGAACTGCAGGACTGTACCACAATGCCTGATGTAACTTTCCTTTTTTATTTATTTATTTATATTTTTATTTTTGGTTCAAATAGGGGATTGAACTCAGGTTCTTGTTCTTGCCAGGGAAGCACTTGTTCCACTGAGCCATCCTTACAGCCCCTAACTTTCCTTTTTAACATTTGATAGTTTCAAACATTCTACATTTCTATAATCTTACGCAAAAAGCAAGTACTTAGAGTGCACATTTATAGTTTATTATATGCCTCAAAGCACTTGACACATTTACCTGTTAAAATAATTCTATGAAGTTCATCAATTACTTTCACACTAGTACGCCAGGCAGCGCCATCATAGTGCCTGTGAATCACTTTTGCACATGTGAGCCTGAGGGCTCTTGTTCTTTGCAGCTTGACCTTTGTGGTTCCTGATTCCAATCCTGCTTGTTTCTACTGTCAGTTGCCTTTGTTAATTCCAAGCACTGTTACAGAGTACACCATGCAGAAGACTCACTCATTTCCTGCCATACAACACTTCTCCCAACACTCCTGAAACCATCTGGGTGCAGCAGTTTTTACACACAACTATGCACAGGAGAAATTGAAGTTTGCACTTAGCTATGTGATGATCAAGAGTACGTAACAATATTCTTGGCTTTTAGTATGATATTTCTTCTAGACATTATATTGTTGAATAACTTGGATTTCTTTTTTTCTGTGTTTTAGGGAAGGGTCTACAGGGTGTTCCAGGTCTAACTACTAGGTCAGATTCATAGTGACCCACCTGTTTACAGCCTTCCAAGAGCTGGGATTACAGGAGCGAGCCACCATGCCCAGTCTGGATTACTGTCTCAGTGTGCCTTGGGGGCAGGGCCTGCAGAGCAGGGCCAGGGATCAAACTCTGGACCCCTGAGCTTGTTTGCAAGATCTTTAATCTGCTGAGCTATTTGGCTGGCCCAATAACATGAATTCCAACATCACAATAGTTCCTACATATTTCTTTGTAATTGAAACCATTTTAACAGGAAAGATTTATTTAAAAAATTAGCTTACATAAGTAGTTTGATAGAGATATAATAGGTAGATGATACATATAAAAATGATAGGTATATAGATGCATGTGAGACAGGTATACTCTGACAAAATCGTTTGGAACACTAATGCATGGCAGAAACAACATGGTTTCCAAAGATAGTCAATTAAAGACATGTGATATGGCCAAATTTGATTTTGGATATTTCAACCATGCTTTAGAAAACTGTAGAAAATTAAGTGCAAACTTCAAAATATAACTCAATCTTAAAGATCTAAAAGAAGTTATTAATAAAGAAATTATTTCATTTTATTCATAAAGAGTGCAATATCCCTATGACTGCATTTATCTCTTTCTTTATTCATATATTATGATTCCATTCTAACTGAATGAAGATTTGAAGCTTTGAAAGTAGGAGGAAAAAATATTCACATGAATTGATAGAGTGAGAGAGAGAGCATAACCTCCAGCTTCTTCAAATCCATTCCTTCAAACATCAGCCAAAACACAACCACAACCAGCTCTGTGCTCTGCCTTCCAGATAAGCATTTCCTGAATTTAAGATTATCAGAAAGCATGCATCCAGAAGGATATCAAACTCTGGACCAGCCTAGTCATTTGAGCAACATCTTGAGGCCAATCTGCCAACTGAATATCAGGGCCATGGCTCTAGATTCCACCAAAAGCCTGGGCTCAGGGCCGAGCACTGCAGAGGCAAAATGAGAGATGTAACAGTTACTGTATGGATTAGTTACTATGCTTGGAGGATGATTTTTATGCACTGATAGATAATTGGGGCTGAAAGTGGACTCCATTTTAGTTCTCTAATTTATTTTAAACTTGGTTACATTTTATGTTCATATATGTTGATGGAGATTTTCTGTGATTTATTTTTATTTAAAGGAGGAAGGGTTGAAATAATCATTTCATTCTTTTTAAATTTTGTATAGGTTTCAGCTCATAATCAGCTGTCATCAAGGCAGAGTTGCATGACACAGGAACAACAAGTCAAGCAGAAGGTAGCAAAGCAACAAGAGGCATTTTATGCAGTGGTTTAAACAAATTCTCTCTTTTGGATTTGTACTGAAACTTAATCCCCAAGGTCATGAGACACACAGGTGTGTTCTCTGGATTCATGGCAGTTAAGCCATGGAGCGTAGCCCTCATGAAGGAAATGAACACCTTTTGGACAGGGCCTCGGGTCAACAGGCGACTAAACTTGCCTGCTCTCTGCCCTCTGTGGAGCGTGATCCTATTTTCTGCAGGTCACAGGCTATCATTTCACAACCAGAACATTAGCCCAAAGCAGACAGTGACTTGTGGGCATAGACTGGGACTTTCGGCAGACAGAGCCATGAGAAGGGTGTTTCTTTTGATTCCAAATCACTCAAATTTGCAGTTCTAATACAGAAGCACAGAGTAGGTACATATTTCTTAAATATACGAGACTGGAAGAAATATTTACAAGTCAACTCTCCCTCAGACAAAAGACTTCTATCAAGAATATATAATTTAAAAAAAAAATCAGTCCCACAAATTTGAAGACCCAATAAAAAAATTGGCACCTGAGATGAATATACAGTTCTCAGGTGAAGAAACACAAATGTAAAATAAATGTAGGAAAAATGTTGAGAAATTTCACTTGAGAAATTTAAATTAAAATAATACCCAGATGACATCTCATACCAGAAAGTTTGGGTATAATCAAGTAGTGGATCAATAATGAATTCTAGTGAGACTGTGGGGAAAAAGGAACATTCCTCCACTGTTAATGGGAGTGTAGACTGGTGCAGCCACTATGGAAATCAGTGTGCATATTGCTCAAAAATCTATGATTAGAGCCCCATTAGACCTAGTTATTTTCTTCCTGGGTAATATTTCCAGGAAAAGTGAAAACATTATAGCACAGCAGTGTATGTGCACCCGTGTTTAAAGCAATGTAATTTGGCATAGCTACATCCTGGAAACATCCCCAAACGTCCATCAGCTGAGGAATGGTTAAAACAGATATGGTGTTTTTACACAACTGAGCATTAATCAGCTATACAAAAAGATAAACTCAAGGCTTTTACCAGTAAGTTGATATAACTGGTGACCATATTCATAAGTAAAACAAATCAGACCCACATCTCTAAGCATTGCATTGTCTTGCTAGTATAAGAACCTGAAAGAGTAAATAGAACTGAAAGGTACAATAAACACTGTTAAGGGAAAGAAGCAGCTCAAAGGGAAGGAAAAACTGGAATGAACACAGGGAGAAAAGAAAGAAGGAAAAAAAAATATATATATGACAGCTTAGATAATTGAACTGCTGATTTCTACTTAGTTTATTGAAAGGAACAGTTAATGCTTAAAATAATTATTTCATTCTTTTTAAATTTCAAACAATTTTGTGTATTTATATCTGTACTCTATGTAGTATAATTTCTATTTTTTACTATTTTTTATTCTTTTTAACATTGGATTGTGTATTTGTTTACAATTTGCTAAATGTCTTCATAATATCAACTTAAGCATACCTGCAGAAACAAGTTTTTCTCTATCCCCTTTTAAAACGTTTTATGATAATAGAGTAGCTTTAAGAGTATGAATACCTATTTTATACATTTTCAAAAACCTTAAAGTCAGTTTTGGTAATTAAACACTGTACAATGTTCACAATTTATCCAAAATACTGTCATTACAGTTTGACCAAAAGCTCCACAGTTCTTTGCCTGTACACATCTGCTGCTCTCACCGTGCTGTCAGGCTCTCTGAGTTGAAGGAATCTGCATACTGTCCTCCAACAATGTTCTTAGTGACATGTTCTCTGCCACGTTTTTCATCATTTATATTATCTAGGAAGACTTTATTTTTGTTTCTCAGGGTTTCTGAAGCTCTTTGTGCTTTATTTTTCTATTTTAGGATCATAATTTTTGTTTGAAATTCATTACAAAAATTTAAACAAATAATGATGAATGATATTGAAGTGTGAGACTAGTTTCTGACCTGAAGGAGCTAAACAAATGTTAAAGAAAGTTAGAAGTAGAGTAACTCAATATGTATATTTACTGGAGAATAAACAAAAATGTTTAGGAAAGAGCTATCTATAGAAATTCATGGTGGCAAGATAATGACAATAGATATTATGTTACTGTTCAGTGATTTCTAGATAAAATGATGTAGGTGACTATAAGAAGAAAATCTTCCACTAAGTGTGGAAGACTGAGGCTCCCGTGCACCCGCCAGACCTCCAGTCCAAACCCAGGCACACCACATCAGTGAGCTCCCCTGCCACCCACTCGGGACCCCTCCAGAGCCTCCCAAGCCCTCCAAGTGAGTGAGAACTGCAGAGTATTCATGAACCTCCAGACCCAGCCCAAGCCCAGGTCCCGCGAGTGTGTGGGAGAGCTTCTGTGCTCTGCTGTGGCCCCAGGGCCTGGGGCACAGCAGAGGTGCACAATGGGTTCACTTACAACTGCTTCGCAGGAAGGAGCTGAGCACAGCAGGTAGGCCCAAGCCAGCGGCAACTGGATAAACTCAAAGTTAATAGATCTACACTCAAATTTCAGTAATTGTAAGGTTATAACTGCACCAAAGTTCTACACCAAAAGTCAGAGGTCAGTGCTATAGGAAATGACAAAGAGAAGAAGAAAAATGCAATCTCAGCCCTCGAGCCCACCCAGAAGAAGTGCAGAGGACACTAGCTCAGCTGGAGTATGTGAATTAATAGCGTCTGAAGTAAGAAAATATAAAAACAGCAGAGAAGTATAGAGGCACTCAGATTAGAATTAATCTCTGAAATAAAAAAAGAAATCTCTGAATTAATAGGGTCTAAAGTAAAGAATCAAATGCAGAAACATAAAGATGGAATCAGATCAGAAATAATCTCTGAAGTAAAAGAATTAGTAATTGCTTCTTAAGAAGACACTGATAAAAATATAGAGGAGATTAGAAAAGCGATGGACTCCTTGAATGAGCATTACAGGAAAGAAATATATCGTATGAAGAAGAGTCAAAGTGATATAGAGGAACTTAAAATTTCAATCATAAGCTTGCAAAACTGTTTGAGTGAAAGTGAAGATAGAGTTTCAGATCTTGAAGACACTGTTGCAGCTATTGAAAAGGTAAGAAAAGATCTCTTAGAAACAAGTAGA
>PVKA01023006.1:0-36256 GCA_004027165.1 Ctenomys sociabilis | reverse complement strand
GTGCCACTTCATGCCCGTCGAGCGGGGGAGGCGTTAGTTCCACGTCATGCGCAGGGCCTGGCTCTGCTGGGCTCTATATGTCTATGTTCCTCTCTCTATTGCACCCACAAGTTGGGGTGGGAGCATGTAGTGTAGGATTCACGTCCAAGCATCAGAATGACCTTCACTGAATCCAGATCCTTCCACAGTCACTACAGAGGGGACTCAGTGGAGGGAAGTCACCCCAGCCTCAAGGGTCCCTGGCTTAGAGGGCTTGCTCAAGTTAACCGTTGAGACCCCCAAACAGAAGTTCAGCTCCAGGCATCCTCTGCCTCCAAGATCCTGGCTAGATTTTATCCTCCTGGGCAGGAGGCATGGGAGCAATAAAGTCCCCACTGGATGAAATAGAAGCTCCTATAGCTGTTCATGGGCCGGCCGCCTCAGTAACAGCCACATCCGGGTTATCACAAAGCTGATTCTTTGCCAACATCTTGCTATAGAGAACACAGAAGGACAGATCACCAGGCCATTAACCAACTGCCATGGGGACTATGCAAATGCCTTGGGGAGGCCAATGTTTCTGATCACGTTAGGGACAATTATGGTACGGAAGACGCCAAGGACCACAAATCTAAATCTTTGGGTTTATTAAACTATTAACATTTTTTTTTTGTCCAAACCGGGGATTGAACCCTGGCCTTTGCTCTTGCCAGGGAAGCGCTTATTCCACTGAGCCATCTCTCTGGCCCCAACTATTAGCATTAGTGATATTATAACTTGTTTCTCTACTCTTTTGGTCTTTCTCTTGATCCTCCCCACTAAAGCCACATGCAGTTGTACATCTTTTTCAGAGGTGGCCGGATCTAGAATGCACGAAGCTGGGATTAAGGGTATATGATGGCTAAATCGGCCTGCTGGTTGCTTTGACATTGCCCTAATCCCAGCAAGCTAAATAAGATAAAAGGGACAGAAGGACGCTATGAGGCTCTCTTGTTGCTTTCACTGTCTTCCTGGCCACGAGCAGTTGGCCCTCTCTCATGGCCCACCCTGTCTTGGAGCCAATAGATTATGGGCTGAAGCCTCTGCAAGCTGTGAACTAAATAAGCCTTTCCTCCTTAGCTTGTGGGTGTCCTATCTCAGCCATAAGAGGAAATGACCCATCAAGACACCCTGACAAAACCCCAGAAATACTGTATTTTCATGAAATGAGAGATGGTTGCCAAAGAAAAGCCCAGAGGAGCCCTTTAGCTTCGTAGGTTCATGGTAGACTGACACGCACTCACTGTGCACCTCACCCACATTATCAGCTTCCCATTAGCTCTGCTGCCAGGTAACACGCCCACTATGTGGCTGCCTGGGTTACTTTGCAGAAACCCAAAGACCACGTTTCTGAAAACCCTGACTTTTCAGTCAGGCCTGCAGATGTCTGAGAGCTGAGTGGTATTTTTATACCATGGTGTTTTGTAGATTGTGTTGTCATGTTCTCTGTCCCCTTTGCAGCCTTAATCCTTGAGTCAGATTCTACTCAGCTGTGAATCTGCTAATCTTTTACAAAAAGTGTCTTGCACAGGACCATAGCAAGTGCCAGCCAGAAGTTTAGCAGACTAAACGACCTGTCTAGGAAGGCACAGGGACCAGGTTTCAATACCCAGACCTGCCATGCCAGCCCTGTACCCAAGGTGCACTCAGATGGCAATTGAGACTGGACTGGTGGTGGTCATTCCTGTATCTCAGTGATTGGGAAGCTACAAACAGGGATCACTCTGAGTCCAATATGTGTAGTGAGACCCTTTAGAACCTGTACTAAGTAGCTTTTTTAAAAAATTTTTTACAAATAGTGTAGTGCAGAATTAGATTGATTTTCTGTGCATTTGGAACTAGTGTGCATGTCAGGGGGGTTTCATATCACTTCTCATGTTTTCTGTCCCCTTCCTTGTACCCCTCCAGCTGCAACAGTCTGAGCACCCACAGCCCTCAACCCTTACCGAAGACCCAGACCGACACAGCTGAGGTGCCTCATTTGGGATGGTGGAGACAGGGACGTGACATCCAGCAGCCCATAGAACAAATTGCCCACGACAATCTGGAGGTCCAAGCCTCCTGTCACAAGAGAAACATCTCTTGTGACTGAGGCTCTGGCCAACAGAGGTTATTAGAGCAGCTGCAGGAAATCGATGAAAACCTGCTCTCTGTTTTCAAAGGAGATTAATCTGTCTGTCTCTCTGTCTGTCTGTCTGTCTCTGTTTCAACTATTACTGAGTCCCTTCAGCTGAAATCTCTTCCCTCCCTCCCAATAAAGCTGTCTTTGCATGTAAAGAATGGGTGTGCTCAAGATGTTTTAAGTAATCTCAAATGTGAGAGAGGACGTTCTTAGCAACACTTTTTCCTGAAGAAACCACGCCAGGATCCTGGACCATATGTGCCCAGGACTGGTCATCAGTGCTGGGTGTTCGGGCAGCTCCTTCCTATAAAGCTCTGGGTCAGAAGCTGTGACGTCTGTTCACATATTTACTTCCCAGGCCAGCTGGCCTTTTCCATTTGTACTGAAGGGAAGCCAAGGACTGAGGAGACACAGCCACAGAATCAGGTCACACAGACCCAGGTGGCAAACCAGGGTCCCAGGCATCTGGCTGAGGCAGAGCTCCGACCCCTTCCTCCTAGTGTCACTTATGGGGTTGGTGTCTCAGCCCACAGTCATCCAAGCAGAAAGCACGTTCCCCTTTCCTCTCCCATTGAAGGCCCTTTCCAGATGCTGCTGGACCAGACTCACAGACAACTCAATGGCCTACCCACCCTGAGGTCACTGTCACTGAATCAGCCCCCTGAAAGGTAGGGCACATGTGCTATGTCACCAGAAATGCTCCTTTTACACTCCCAAGACTTTTGCCTCTTAAGGGTACTCAGACCAGACTCTAGATGAATACTGTCTGAAAGACACAAGTAACTGACCAAACATGTTATCTGTAAAGGTCGCCTTTTCCTTGTCTGTGAAAGAATTTGTTCACTGAAATTGTAGCCATTCAGTGAAACAAGTCAAGCCAATTTTTCTCACACTACATAGTGAGAAAACCTCCATCCCGAGATGACTCAGCACATCAGAGCTTTGTAGATAATAATCCTGCCACCTGCCACTGCACATTCCGAATGCTTGGGGGCAAGCACTTATGCACCCATTCGTGCCTGGGCCTCCTACATAATGCTGCTGTTAAGTCTGCTCCCATTAGGTGTGAGTCCTGACCACTAGGGAGGGAGCATGGACAAGGGAAGAGCACTGTCCTGACCTGGAGACTTTAATGAACACATGGAAAGCCTCCGCTGGGCCAGGCTGATGGTAGCCAGGCTGATGGTAGCCAGGCTGAAGGTGCCAGATCTGCACCTGCAGGGACAACCTGAGATCTCTGCCCTAGGTGGCTAGGACTCAGGATGACAGTGGCATCTGCACTGAGCCTACAGCCCCAATCTCAAGATTGTGTCTGTAAAACAAAAATAACCTCATATTCCCATTAATTTCCAAGTCCCCAAAGCACAATTACCGCCACCTCAGTGATCGAGTTTAGTGATGTGAAGAGCTCGTGGCCCATCTGGATGACATGCAGATACCCAGGGAGGCTGACAGCGCCTTTCCCCACTGCTCGCCGTGGTCCATCTAGGGCCACCTCCTGGAATACTGACTCAGAGTGTGAGATCAGGTGCCACAGCTGATCCGGAAGGCAGGACTTTGTCTCCAGCCTGCCACTCATCCTGGTGGGGATAGGGACCTGGTGACAACATCCACTAAGATGAGGGGTTATTGGGCAAGGCCACCAGGCCAACCTGCATGCGACGATGGAGACTACCTGTAGATGTAGGACTAAGAGCCCAGATGTGAGTGGAGGCTGCATCTATCATCCTGCTCAGGCACAGACTGAGGAGCCCAGACTGGCAGCACTGATGTGAGAAGATCTGGGCTACTTCCTGAGACCAGGCTGAATTCCTAGAAGAACCCCCAGCCAAGGGACTCAGCCTGCTCCACTGTGAGCCTCGCAGTCAACCAGCCGCCCCAACCTGCAAGAACAGCACAGTTCCCCACAGCCACCCACCAGGACTCCCCTGGGTCCCTCCATTGTCTGATTCTATGGGAGGGTCAGTTCCACACCTCCCCAGCATTAGGGCAATGGAGAGACCCAGATTCCCCAACCACCAGTGGGTCCTGCTGAGATGGAGCAGGCCTCCTTGTGGGTGATGAGGAAATCCAGACACTCCCCTCAGGATCTAGTGGGAATCTGTGCTGTGGTGAGCGTCACACCCAACCTGTGTGAGGGATTGGGGAACCAGGCTATCACAGTAGAAGAAACAGGCTACAAGGTTCCACCAGATCTCAAACAAGGCCCACATAGACAGATCTTAAGTGACAGATCCTTTAGAAGTGCTGGCTCACTGCCCTTTGCCCCAGTGACACACAGCAAGGGTCTGTAGGAGACGCTTCCTGGTCCTCGTCTCAGTGCAAGACACCAATATTTGTAATCCCAAAGTTACGTTATTGGAATCCCATCAAGTTGATTCCAATCTACCACTTTCCATACCACCCACGGCTAAAATGAGGACACTAAATTATATTTTTAATCATCGGGGAGTCGAGGGGCTCTAAGTCCTGCCATGACATGGCTTTCCGGAACCAAGAGAGCGACCCAGGGCCTCACCCTGTTTTTTATTCAGTGGGGGAGTGGCTTGAGGATTGACTGAGAATTGTGGGAAGTAGGTGACTACTGTGAGCTGAGCTAGGTGGGGGCCTACATTTACCTCTGCCATATGCAGAGAGGATATGCAGAGAGAGTAATCTGCATTATATAGTATTTAATGTTTTGGGAAGTCTAGGGCTTCAGCTTTGATGTAGTCTTTCAAGCCCCAGGAAGTCATAGCCTCTGTCTCTAGGCTCGATCCCAGCTGGCAGTGCGGAGCATTAGCTCTACCATCCTGTCTCCACCCGGCTCACGTTAAGGAGCAGCAGGCTTACCAGGGAAACACGCACGCCACCTTCAAAGACTATCACCAGCACCTCAGCTAGACCAATACACATTGCTTAAGGCCAATTGAAGGATAAACAGAAGTCCTAGCCAGCTCTGTACATAACAATATGAGGAAATAGGATCAGACTCAATCAAAATGGAGACAGTCACTCTTCTTTCAAGGAGAGCTGCTCAGGTTGTCCCCCACAAGGGTCCTTCCTGGGAGCCCTGGGAATCCAGCCAAGGTGTAAAGAGCCTTCCTGCATCAAGTGACCTGGTCCCTCATGTTGGTCCTGGGTCACCAGCGCACACCACCACATCCTCCAGTGAGGTTCCTCCCCATGTCCCTAAACTGACCCAGTGACCTCACCTTGGGGAATCTGAAGTCTGTCTGAAGACTAGGAAAATCATTTGTGTCAGGAACAGCTGGGTCTCAGGAACTCAGGGAAGAGCATGCGCGCCCCCTAGTGCACACTTTCTGCCACAAGTGCTAAAGAGTCAAGCAGGGGCGAGCTGGAGCTGACCATAAACAAGTTCAGAGGATGGAAAGTGATAGTGTGGGCAGAAGGAGCTGAGATCTGAGGAGTGGCAGGAAGGATCAGGACTCATGGGAGCACACGAAGCAGAGTTCTCGCCTTTCTCCTGACCTTCAGGCTTGATCGTGATTCCAAGACGGGACCCTGACCCCACTAAGTACTGGAAGGTTCCCCCTACCTAGTGTGACAATCAAAACTGTTACCAGACACTAGTAAATGTCTCAGGAAGGCAAACCCTGCCCTGCCCTGTAGACCTGCCCTCACTGCTCTACACCTACCTTAGGAAAACACACACACACACACACACACACACACACACACACACACACACACACCAGGTTAAGTCCTTCCCCTCTTGGCAGAAAAATCATATGTAAGAGAGATAAAGAGTGACACCTGGTATAATTGTAAAAATGTCTCTCCACTACTCAGTGGTTTGCAGAAATCAGGGAGGGTAGATTTAGAAGTGATGGCTACGTGCCTGCCTAGACATCCCCAGGAGCTGCAACCTGAGATGTGAGGTATTCTGTGGTGACAAAAAGAGAAAACACAGACCACAGCTCTGTGCCATACCCACAACTCTGATACTGAAGGGGGACATTGAAATTTTAAATAAAAGCCTGCCCAGGATGCCTGCCAAGACCAAGGGGCAGGCCTGGTCACAGAACACCTCTCCCTATGGGTAGCCCTGTGCCTTTGCTGCCTTTGTAACTGACAGCTTGAGGCTGTGCCTTGAGATGCTCAGATCCCCTCAGCAACCCATGACGTCACCCAGCCCTCCAATCACGTGCACCAAAGCTGCCTATGCACCGCCCCACTCACTTTCCCTTTAAAAGCTCTGAAACCCTGCTGCCTCCTAAACCTGGATTCTGGCTTGTCCTGTTTGGTCTGCTTTCTGTAACAGTACCACCTTAAGAGGCAACTGAGCGACGGCAGTCAGCTCTCTCTGTAGAAAGAAACGTTTCATGCAGAAGAAAAGCACAGCATAGGAGTTTCTCTTCTTATTCAATACACTGTGTTTTTGTTTTCCCAGCTCAGCCCACCCTGAGGGCGGGGCTGGCACAGCATGTGGTGCTGGGAATTGAACCCTGGTCCCCTGCTCCTGCTAACCACGGAGCTACCTCATCGGCCTGATATACTGTGCTTTCCTGTGAGCCCCGGAGGAAGAATCCGCCCAAAAAAATCCTAGAAGTGGGCGGAGCTGGGGTCTGTTCAGCCCCCGGCAACGGGGGCGCTGCTTCTGGGATGCTCAGCTGTCAGCGTCTGGGGACCTCCTGCCCTCTCAGATATGCTTTTGAGCGACTCCTGCCCCTGATCCTCACTTGTCACAGCATTGACACAGGCCCAGGGGATGAACTCTGCATGTAAATGTAAGGGACACAAAAGCCTTTGGATCAGACACTCTCCAATTTGAGAGGACAGGGAATGTGATTTAGTCTACCCTGCATACAGCTGTGAAGGAAGGAGAAGGGAGAAGGAAGGGAGAAGCCTCATTTTTGTGCAGAGATACGATCTATACAAACTATGAAAACTTAAGTGTATAGCGGGCCACACCTAGATCGACTTCCTGTGCACAACTCTTACCATTTCTTTCAACATAATATGCGAAGTGTATCGTTAGTAGGGATTCTAGAAAAATAAACTGCATCACAGTTACTGCTGCTGGTTTCTGGGCAAGAAAAATTTCCACAGCACTCAGTTCATCTTCATTGTGGTTTAAGGAAGATCCTGCTGGAGCTTCCTTTTCTCTAACTTTGCTGGCAAGCAACCCCCCAGCCTGTACAGGTGTTTCCAGCGATCAGTGAATAAACAATCTCCTGTAGCCATGCTCTGCAGTGACGAAAAATGAAGATGTGATGAAAAATAGGCCATCGGGATCGAAATGAAGGATGGGCTCCGGCCCAGCTTCATGGTGTGGCCAGGCCTCACTGTATAGCAGAGCGTCGGAATAATGGGGACTCCATAAAAAATCAAAACTGGCCCAAATCCACACACAGTCTTGTAGGAGAGGCCATCCATGCAGGTATCACTAGGAGAGAGCAAAGAGCCCTAAACAGTAACATCAGTCAATGACATTTGGCTGCACAAATGAGAAAGTATTATTATATAATCATACTAACTGTTTGCAAAGGGTTCACACTGTCTGTGGAGGGCCACCTGAGCAGCTCTCCTTGAAAGAAGAGCAACTGTCTCCATTTTGACTGAGCCTGACCCTATTTCCTCGTATTGTTATGTACAGAGCTGGCTAGGACTTCTGTTTATTCTTCAGTTGGTCTTAAGCAATGTGTATTGGTCTAGCTGAGGTGCTGGTGATAGTCTTTGAAGGTGGCATGCGTGTTTCCCTGGTAACCTATACCTGCTGCTCTTTAATGTGAGCCGGGTCAAGACAGGATGGTAGAGCTAATGTCTGCGCTGCCACCTGGGATCGAGCCTCAAGATAGAGGCTCTGACTTCCTGGGGCTGGAGAGACTACATCAAAGCTGAAGCACCAGACCCCCAAAACATTAAATACTATATAATGCAGATTACTGTCTCTGCATATCCTCTCTGCTTATGGCTGAGGTAAATTTAGGCCACCCACCTAGCTCAGCTCACAGTAGTCACCTACTTCCCACAATTCTCAGTCAATCTTCCTGAAGCCACTCCTCCACTGAATAAAACTGGGTGGGAGCCTGGGTCCCCCTCTTGGTTCCAGAAAGCCATCTTTGTGGCTGGACTTAGAGCCCCTCAACTTGCCAGTGATTGAAAATAGTTTAGTGTCTTTATTTTCTTTGTGGGTTGCATTGCAAGTGGTAAATTGGAATCAACTTGATGGGATTCCAATAATGTAAATTTTGGATTACAAATATTGGCTTGATGAACCAAGACAAGGACCTGGAAGTATCTGCTGCAGCTGTCCTTACACTGTGAGGACAACGGTCTACATGATACTGGCTCAAGTGCTGTCCCTGATTTGTCTTCCATTTTGAGGTCTAGAAGCTGAACTTGGAGGTGATTGAGAAGATCCAAAGCCAAGATAGCTCAGCAGCATAAGAGCCTGCCTAGCAAGCACAAGGACATGAGTTCAATCCCCAGTACTGCATGCCATGCTGGCCCCAGACCTGGGGGTGGTGGTGCTCACTTGTAATCCTAGTGCTGGGGAAACTGAGACTGGAGGATCACTGGCAGTCCAAACTGTGTAGAGAAAGAAGATCCCAAGCCCAGAAATGCAACACTACTTGTTCCAGAGCTCCTTCGACTCTGTTTAGTGTTCTCAATAAAAAACAGACCAGAATCCAATATTGGAATTTTATGAGCCGTTTATTACCTGGCCTGTGACCGTTTGACCATACTCACACAAGACAGGACAAACAGCAAGAAGCCTAACAAGACAGAGGTTTTAAATCTAGAAACCACATCCTGTTTGGCAAACAAATTGGTCATCTAACACAGGCAGAACAGCACCTTTAGGGACAGCGGACCACTACCCAACATGCACTCTGTTTGAGAGGATTATTTAGTTCCCGTTTAACATACATCTGGGTCTTGAGCACCACAGCAATGCTTTTCAGTAGGTTAGCAACACCTTAGTTATTTTGCACAGTTAGAAACACTTTGACCTTTACTTTGATTTACTTTGTAGGTCTATTTTGGGAACTCTCAGTCTATTGATGATATATCAAATGTACACCACGCCTCCTTGCAGTCTTACAAGGAAGCAGGGTGGCAGAAAGTAGAGTAATATTTTACATTTAGTTATTAACACATCGTATTCCCCACAGGTTTTTGTACATAATTTAAATCCTTTATTCAGTTAGTGAACTGGCTCTCAGGTTCCGTCAAAGGTTTATAATTTGATTTTTTTTCTTTTTTTTTTTTTTTGTCTTTTTGAGACAGGGTCTCACTATGCAGTTCAGGCTGGCCTTAAACTCACTTTGTAGCTCAGGCTGGTCTCGAACTCACAACAATCCTCCTGCCTCAGCCTCCCGAGTGCTGGGATTACAGGCATGCGCCACCACGCCCGGCTATAATTTGATTTTAATATCATTAATTTTATAGACTGTACACAGTCTTGTATATACTTTACCAAACAGTTAATAATGTAGGGTCCTACAGTTAGGCTTAAGAGAAACAGGAGAACAGGTCCAACTAAAGCAAACATCAGGCCATTTATCCAAGGAGACTTCTTTGGCTGACTTCCTTCATCAGCTGATCAAGCTTGGGGTGAAGTAGAACCTCCATCACAATGGGTCTGCTGGACAAGTTCTCAGCCTAGTGTCTCTAGGAGAGCGCTTGAATCCAGCAGTGCCAGGTAGCCCTCTGGAGTCGGTAGGGTCTTTAAGCTCATGGCCAGTATGAGATTAGAGTCTGAGCAGGTGGGAGGACAGGCAGTATCTCTAGTGGTCCCACTGGCTTTTGTGTTACCTCTTCAGCTGTAGTATCAGCCAGGGAGTTTCCCCAGGTGATTGAAGAGTTTTCTTTGTGTAGTTTAGAACATCAAGGTGCCCAGGGTGTGGGAAAGGCAGGGCTGGTGGTCCTCTGGCTATGCGCTTGTTTATTCGTGAATGATGAATCTATGGATTTCAACCTGTAACTTTAACACAAGTTGGGGTGCAGTCAGGATGACATCATACGGCCCCTCCCTCTGGGCTGGAGGTGCTCTTCCCTCTAGAGTTTCTCCAAAGTGCTCTGCAAGGCCTGCAGTTGTTGTTGCAGGCTCAGAGTCCTGGTATTTTATAATTCCTCCAATACTGGCACTAAGAGTCGCAGTCTTCCAACTACAACTTTAAAAGAAGTGAGCCTATCCCAGTCTGGGGTGCAGCACAACAACAGCAGGGCCCCCAGAAGCACAGACAGCCAGTTCGCGCCTGTTTTGGACAGACTGTTTTTTAGGGTGTGGTTTTGCTGCTATATTTGGCCCAAGCTTTGAGGTTATTAGGAAGTATCTAGCTTCCATTTTAGGCCCTGTTCTGAACTACTTTCCCCATTAGCTGAGCCTACTCTGATGGGGAGCCCACACCAGTGGACGACTAGTTTTATTAGAGTTTTTACCACCTCTCTGGAGGTCTTAGTTCTGGTGAGCAGGACCTCTACCCATCCTGAGAAGGTGTAACTTAGCACCAACAAATATTTTTATTTCTAACCATCAATTTGACCTCAAGTGAAGTCCACTTCAGCACTCTCAACACATAAGGGTCCCTGTCAGCAGACATATTCTTGCTCTGGGTCTTACAGCGACATTGGAAGGAAGGATGCAGGATTAATGGTCTGTATAGTCTCAAGGGTTAGATGTGAATCTTTAAGGAGGGCTTTCTGGTACTGGGCCAATCTAGTGCCAGAGAGTCACCTTTTACCAGGGCCCTACAGTAGTGCCTTCACCACATGGGCCACGAGCACGCTCAACTTCTGTTCCAGAGTTAATTTGTCAGCCTCTTTTATTAACACAGCAGCTGTCGTAGCAGCCTGCAAGCATGACGGCCACCCAGCAGCCACACAGTCCAGTTTCTGTGCAGAGAGGCATGGAGCTCTTTTAAGGCCCTAAGGTTTGAGTTAAGACTCTCCTTGTAACTCCCTTTTTTCACGAACAAATAGCTAAAAGGGCTCAGTGATGTCTGGTAGAGCCAGAGCCCTTAACAGTTCATTGTCTCATCCTTTAGTGCTTTTGCTGTTCTGAATTCTAATTCAAGCAGGAGGCTATCACCTCCGCTCCGGGTTTTATATAAGGGTTTAGCAACAGAGGCAAAACTTGACACTGAAAACAACAAAAACCCATCATTCCCAGGAACTTTCACAACACTTCTTGGTCCTGGGCTCCTCTAGCTAACAATAAACCATTTATATACTGTAAGAGAGAAGAGTTAGGATTTGTATTACCAAAAGATACCAGATTTTTTAATTCAAGACTCCCCGGATCCAGCCCAAGCCCAGGCCTGGCCAGCGTGTGGGAGAGCCTCCAGATCCCATGGCCCTATGGTAACTCTCCAGCCCAAATCCAGGCATGCCACGTGACTGAGACCCACTACCTGGCCCTCAGGACCCCTCCACCCCTCCAGAGCCTATCTGCCAAGGTGACCAAGTGAGTGAGAACTGCTGCCGCTTTTGGGAACCCCCAGACCCAGCCTAAGCTCATAAACAAGATCGTGAAGATGGCTATACTCCCAAAATTGTTGCACAGATTTAATGCACTCCCTATCAAACTACCAATAACATACCTCCTAGACCTAGAGAAATCATTCCTAAAATTTATTTGGAACCAGAAAAGACCTAGAATAGTAAAGGCAATCTTGAGCAACAAAGACAAGGCGGGAGACATTATAATTCCTGACTTGAAATTATACTACAAAGCTACTGTGATAAAATCCGCATGGTACTGGCAACAAAATAGACCTGAGGATCAATGGAATAGACTAGAAGATGCAGAGACCTGTATGAAAAAATTCAGTCACCTGATCTTAGATAATGGGGCCAAACACGCTTACTGGAAGAAAGATAGCCTCTTTAACAAATGGTGCTGGAAAACCTGGCTTTCCACATGCCAAAAACTAAAACTTGACCCAGGTCTATCACCATGCACTAAGCTAAAGTCAAAGTGGATTAAAAATCTAAACATTATAGCAGAAACACTAAATCTCCTGGAAGAGAAAGTAGAAGGAACTGTTGAAGACGTAGAGGTAGGCAAAGAGTTCACGAAAAAATCAAATACATTTTTTAAAAAAATATTTTTTATTTTTGTTTTATTGAAGTACAAATATCAATGAGATAGTTTTAAGACACCTTGACAAGATGGATTTGATAAATTAATACATTGAAAACTGTTTTCATAATGTTTTTGTATCATAGAAGGTGCATACATGATATTATACTTACAGACATTATTACAACGTATGTCTCTTATCCGTAAAGAGACTGTAGCTCTTTGCGTATCTTATTTTTTATACCTGATTACATCAAAGATTCAATAATTAATACTTTCTACCTTGTTACTTTCCTAGTGGTTGTCCACAGTACTAGAAGCCAACATAATATCCTGTCCAACCACCATTAGTGCAAATCTTGCCTCTCATAGAATTATGTAGAAGCACAGCATTATCTATCCCAACTGTACTGTCCATACACACACATCATGATTCTTCCTTTCTATACCCCTTCCTTTGTCTACACCTGTCAAAGTTGGGCACTCCATTGTCATTCAACTAATTTAGGTGCCTGAACTCGACGACACAGTCCAACACAGTCCAGCATTCCACAACAATAGTGAATTATCCGAAGAAGTTGTCGACCATAGGCATTTACAGCTCAACTTAATGTTATGGCCCCACGATGTATACCTCATTTTTATACTTTTCTGCCAAATAGTTAAGACCTAAATAGAGCAAGACCTATATAGCAACACATGTACTTTATGCTTCTTATGAGGTCAGTGAAGTCCCCTCAGGGTTTATCTTGTAGTCCTGTACCTTATCCTGTAGATCCTTTGTCTGTGTCATCCATGTGAATGAGTAACGGCCAATACTTGACCAGTTTGCTCTCTGTGAGAGCCTGAGAGAATGTTTTCTCTCCATGTGACTCTCCCCAGGCACACTATGGAACTTTGATCTCTTTCCTCTATGGCTCCATAATCTCCTTGTTCAGAAAATTTGGAGCTCAACTGAGTTTCATGATGTTGCAGTACAGGTTCTCCTATGTCCTGAGTCTTCGCTGACCTTGAAAGGCTAGGGCCAAAATGTTGGCTGGCCTTGTGGCTCTTCTATTTCACCAATTTTGATCTGTGAACTTAGGTTGTTAACCATCCAGAAGAAAAGCTGATTAGTATCCTGCAGCATATGCCATTCACTTTGCCTTATCTGACTCAATTGATTTTAGTTGTTGTTGTACGTTTCCATTTGTATTTCTGCTTTCGCTTCTTATACTAGGGAGACTATACGATATTTACTCAAATACTTGAAAGAATTAACAACTGGGACCTCCTCTTATTGAGAAATTTTTGCACATCAAAAGAAATTACCAACATAATGAAAAGACAACCCCAAAATTTTGAAAAATCTTGACAAATAAACACTCAGATAAGGGTCTTCTTTCTAGAATTTATAAAGAACTAAAAAAATTAGGGCCCCAAAATTTAAAGACCCAATCCAGAAATGGGCATCTGAGATTAACACACACTTCTTGAGGATGAAATTAAAGAAGCAAATAAATATATGAAAAAATGCTCCACATCACTAGCCATCTGTGAAATGCAAATTAAAACAACACTGAGATACCATCTCACCCCACAAAGAATGGCTATCACAAAGAAATCAACCAACAACAAATGTTGGAGAGGTTGTGGGGAAAACAGAACCCTTCTCCACTGCTGGTGGGAATGTAGACTGCTGCAACCATTATGGAAATCAGTGTGGAGACTCCTTAAAAAACTAGGACTGGAAATCCCATTCAAGACAGCTATCCTCCTACTGGGAATTTTCCTGGAGGAACTGAAAATGTCACATATCATCGTGATATATGTGTATCTATATTTATAGCAACACAATTCGTGATAACCAAAGCTTGGAAACAACTAAGATGCCCGTCACCTGAGGAATGGATGAAAAACATTTGCTATTTGTACACAATGGAGTATTACTCAGCTATAAAGAATGATAAACTTGGAGCATTTATATTTAAGTGGATGCCAATTGAAAAAATACTTATAAGTGAAATAAACCAGACCCACATGTGCAAATATCATATAGTCTCCCTAGCATAAGAAATCAAAAGAAGAAATACAAATAGAAAGGTATAACACAATGCAAAGGAAAGCGAGAACTTGAGGATTGAACAATGAGGAGAAGACAAGGAGAAAAGCTGGGGGAAATGACAGGGGCAAAGCCATACATTTATATGCACAAGATGAGTAAGGCAATGATTCTGAGAAACATTAGCAGGTTTTTAAAACTAACAGTTAATTTGTAGGATTCTCACCCTGACTGTATATGCTGGTACCTGTGAACTAAGCAATTGAACTGAAGAAAGCAATATGTAATAGAAAAGTCACACTTGGAATGCCTATCATTCTGGTCTTTATCCTCCTACAATGCTGTATATAGTTAGATTTCTAAAATTCCGTGTAAAAATATGTAATTATTTATTCACATTTTAAAAACATTTTTTATTTTCTTAATATTTTTCTCCATATTCTGTAAAGACTTAAAATTCAACATATCAATACTAGATGGAAAATACCTGTTTTATATTCAGACAGATAGTGAGGTTAAACCCAACTGCATATGTTGTAGCTTCTCTTCTGGAGGGTTAACAACCTAAGTTTGCAGACCAAAAATTAAAGAAAAAGAAGGGCTGCAAGGACAGCTGACATTTTGGCCCTAGCCTTTCAAGGTCCGTGAAGACTCAGGGCATAGGAGAACCTATTCTGTAATGTCATGTAACTCAGTTGTGCCCCAAACTTTCTGATCAAGGAGATTATGGAGCCACAGGGGAATGTGATTGACGATACAATGTGTGTCTATGGAGAGTCACAGGGAGAGAAAACATTCTCTCAGGCTTTCACAGAGAGCAAATTGGCCAAGCAATGGCCGTGACTCATCCACACGGCTGACACTGATAGGATCTACAAACTGAGGTACAGGGTAACAGGATAAATCCTGAGGAGACTTGACTGTTCTTATCACATACAAAAGATACATTTCTTGTTATATAGATCTTGCTTGATCTTGGTCTTAATAATTCAGTAGAAAAGTATAAAAAATGAGGCATAAAAAGCAAAGCTATATTAATATGCTGAGCTGTGAAAGGCTCAAGTCAACAACTTCTGACATTGTCAGAACTACAGATAACCCACTACTATTATGGACTACTGCACTATATTGAACTATTTTGCTGAATTCATGCACCTACAATATTTAAATGGCAATGGAATACCCATATCTAACAGAACTAAACAAAAAAAGAGCATACAAAGGAAGGACCATTTTGTATCTGTATATACAAAATAGTGAGGATAGATATGCAGCTACTTTCTCTTAATTCAATGAGAAGAAAGGTTTGTACTAATAGCATTTGGACAAGATACTGTGCCTGCATCTTATACCATGAATAGCCAGTAAGCAGATAAGAATATGCAAAGTATTAATTATTAAAATTATCCTATTAATCAGTTTTGAAACTGTCAAAAAAAAAAGACACAAGATTTTTTGATAAAATTTTTCTAAAACAGTAAAGCGAATTTTGAATGCTTGGGATGTCATGTCAATGTCACTGGCACTTGTGTCCCCCCCTTTAGATCTGACTGGTAAAGGCAAACAATTCCTGGGAAGCAACTGCCAAGAAAATACAAAATAATTCATCTTTAAATTTAACACAGCATACCAGATCCAGTTATGTGGGAGCAGACTTAAGTACATTAAATATAAAGTATAACCAGAGAACTGTTATTTTTTGTAAACTGTGAATATTGCAGTGGTTAAATCCCTGTACAGTGTTAACAGGCAACAGTTGTACTTTTACAGTAAATATTTGACATCAATAGAATATATATACATATATATATATGTATATATATATATATGTATATGTATAACAACAATCAAAATTAAATGTTAAATGTCCAGGTTAGTTATCATATATATCATATAAGTTTTTGTTCATGTTAGCTTAAGAAAACATGGTTTAGAATCTAGATTTAAAGTTTACATAACAATATATAAATCTGTGAACAAGTATGAAGATCAAACAAATATTTTTACAAAATCAGAGTGTACTCGAATATATTGCTGGCTAGGTTAATTATGGTGAAACATTTTTTTCTATATATATCTTTCTTTTGTACTTTTTCTACTATGAAGCAGTAACTTATTCCTGCAGACTTTTTACTTTTGCAGTTTGCAGCAGATAACCAGGAGAAGCATAGGCTGGGGGAGGGGTACATTTTCCTAGGAAGGGCTCGTGAGCTCCCTGGACTGTTGTTACCCTGCCATCAGCTCAACAGTGAGAGGATAAGGTAGAGAGAGAGAGAGAGAGAGAGAGAGAGAGAGAGAGAGAGAGAGAGAGAGAGAGAGAGAGAGAGAGAGAGAGAGAGAGAAGCCAGAAAATGAAACAAGAACAGCAGCTGCAAAACCTGTGTATTATACTCCCCTGGACACCAGAGCACACAGGATGAGACAACAGAAATCCCAAAAGCATTTCCAGCTGGGGAGATATCCCAGTAGAATAAGCACTTCCCTGGTTATCACAAGGTCCTGTGTTCAATCCCCAGTACCCCAAAAAATAAAAGAAAAAGAAAAACAATGAAATAAAATCATGAGAAAGTGGACCAAAAACATTCCCCACATTCACCTTAGGACCCATCAAAGCTCTGAATCATGCAGCCCAGGACAGTTGGTTTGCTCTGTGCTGTTCTGGCCATAACGAAGATCCCAATGGTGTCCCATCTGGATCCACATACACAGTACACATACAAGACTAAAGTCATTGGACACAGTAGCAATACTGCAATGTAATTGGGCAACTAAGCTAGGTTTGTGCCCTTCTGCATTTCCAGGTAGAATGTTGCAAAAGGGAAGAAAGGAAAGAAGAACACTACTCCCACTGCCCTAAGCCAAGTGAAAGCCCAGCTGGGGATGAAGGCACCTGGGAGACAGAGACCCCCTTTTACTATGTTAGACCCTTGGCTGGATGTCAAACAAAAACAGACTACCAACTGGTAAGGTAACCTAGGGTTCCCTGTGCAACAAATTCAAGACAAACAAGAAAAACAAACCTCATGGTTTGTTTGAAAATTTTCAGAAACCTGTATAAGTCTGGGGCCCTACACAAACCCAGGAATATTTATCTATGAGAAAAGAGACTCTCTCTCAATGACAGAAACAACAGTGTCTCAGGAATACTCGTCTGAGATAGATTGGCACAACTTTCACTTCTGGAAGTTTCCATCAACATCAGCCTCTGGAGAAAAACAAAAGCCAACCAAATCTTATGCAGGTCGGCTTTCTATACCTGGCATTCCGTTCCTTCAGCCACTTTCAGACAGTTAGCTGAAATCAGCCTGTGGTGCCAAAAGCAACCCAGAAGTGGTTCTTAGGCACAGAAGCCAGGTGGGGCTTTTGTAAGAGTTTCCTGCCCTTGGAGATCCTGAGGCTCATTGTCTGAAATCCTGGAAATGGTCAAGAATACACTGCAGGGCAACATAGAAGCAGAAGGAGATTGACACATAATTACAAAACAACACAACCAGCCAACAAGGAACAAAGACAAAACCCTACAAAAGATAAATCCAATACTCTGGACCACCATCATGGAGGGCAGTAGAGAGACTCCAGAGGATTTATATTGCATCCAACTCCTCCTGTGAGTTATGAGAGGGTCTGAACAGAAAAAAAAAAAAAAAAAAAATCTCTTACTGACAAGAGGTTCTAAAAGGCTCATATTGTCTGAAACAACAAAGATTCAAAAATTTTCAGAGACCTTATAAATCCAGGGCCAAAGAATCTCCCTGGATTACAGTTCTCTGAAAAAAAAAAAAAAAAAAAACCTACTTTCTATTTCATTCCACTTAATGGGATCCCAGACAAGCCCTCAACTGTTATGGATACTCAACATAGAAACCAGACCAAAACCCAATATTGAAATTTTAGGAGCCATTTATTACCTGGCCTAGGACCGCTTGAGCATACTTACACAAGAGAGAAGCAGCAATAGAGTTTTCACCAGAAAGCACATCCTGTTTGGCCAACAAATCGGTCATCTAACACAGACAGACAGCAGCTTTAGGGACAGTGTGACCACTATTCAACATATACTGTTTTTGGGAGGATTGTTTAGTTCCCATTTAACATATATCTGTGTACACATGGACTTGACTACCACAGCAATGCTTTTCAGTTGGTTAACAATACCTTAGTTATTTTGTACAGTTAGAAACACTTTGACTAAAAGTGTTTATGTTGAGTAGACTTAAAAAGTATATGTTGAGTAGTGGTCACGCTGTCCCTAAAGGTGCTGTTCTGTCTGTGTTAGATGACTGATTTATTTGCCAAACAGGATGTGGTTCCTAGTAAAACCTCCAAACTGTTCCTTGCTGTTTGTCCTCTCTTGCTTAAGTATAGTCAAGTCGTCCTAGGCCTTTATTTGGATTTATTTTGTAGGTCTATATTGGAAACTCTCACTCTATCAAGATTTGTCGATGGTCTAACAAGGAAGCAGTGTCATAGAAAGTTGAACATATTTTTTTTTTTCATTTAGTTTTACATGAGCTCATCACACTTACCTCCTTTGAGACACATCTGGGTAGGGAGACCTTTCTGGGATGTGTCAAAGACAGGAGAGAACAATGTCTCCCTGTAGGACCAAAGAACATGCCCAAGGTGGGTTTGTAAGCCAAGCTCTCCTGTCAACATTTGCCTGAGCTCTGAGGCCTAAGAAGACCCAGGTATCCTGACTATCAGCTCCTGTTCTCATTGCCCTGCACACAGTAATGCTTCACATCCCTTCTCAGGGGTTATGGGCAAAAGCCCTCATTTTCACTCTGGTCATCCTAGGTCCTGAACCAAACAGGGGCATCTGAGTGAACATGTGCCTCCATCTGAGGGAACACTGCATTGTGTTCTCCACATCGATGCCCCTGAGAAACCCCTCACACATTGTCTGTCCCACTCCACTCTGCCCAAGTCACATCTGTGCCTCACAGTCCCCCCAGTCTCCCTGAACATGTTGCATGCAGAGGCGTTCACAGTCGGGCATGGGTTTAGGGACATGGTGATCTGTTGAAGTGACGAGACAGAACCTGTACTATAGTCAAACACGCAGCACAGGAAAGCTCACCCTCTCAAATCCCTGCTCAACTGGGGTCTGCCTGTTTGTGAAACCACAATGCAAAAAAGAAAACTGAAAGCACCGGGTGAAAATCTAATTCCAAGCAAATCTTTACTCTGTCTATATACTACATCCATGGGGCTACAAAAACCCAAACCTTCAAGAGCTCTTGGGTAGGAAAGTGACAACACCCTCTCTGTTCACACACAAGCACAACACCATCTGTCTTCTCCACACTCCCCTGAGGGGGTCACCAAATCCTTCCTGGCACCGTTTTTCCTGACACTCAGAGAGGATGAAGGTGTGCTCTACCTGCCTTCTTCAGCATCGAAGAGGCAAAAATAACTAAGAACACATCTTTGACAAGTCAGAAAGCAAGAGTCCGCAGTCCAGTCCACATAGCCATGAACTAGAGATGCTCCCTCAGGCATGGAGAAGTAGGCTGCAGGGCTTTCCCACACTTTCCTGTTCAGGGAAGCACATCTAACCAGCAGTGAGCACTGAGCCACTCAGTCACGCTGAGGACAGGGTAACTCAGCAATGTTTATATAATCCACCCATGACAGCTGATTGTACCATAAGGTAGGGCCAAGCTACCTTATGGTACCCATTTTCCCCATCTCACACACTCACAACTTCCTGCCACTACCCTGAACCCCAAAGAGAAGAGGTGTCATCCTCACATCCCACACAGATCTTGACTCTGAATGGTGAAAAGAGAGCCCCAAATCATTTACTCCAAATTCTTTTAACTCTGGAAGGCTCAGCAGAGCCAGAGGAACCCGGTTCCAAGGGCAACAGAACCTGGGGGAAGTTTTGAGGGGTAACGTCCGGAAACTTTCTCACTCTGAAAGCCACTTCTCTGTTGGGAGCCACTGAAGCTGAAATTGATCTCCTGTGGGAGGGCAGGATGAGGCCTTATTGCCTACAGCAGCCAAGCTCCTTCAGTCTTGAGGAAAACATCCTGCCTGGGCCTTATGGGCAACATTGTGTCTTGTAACTTTGTGAAGTATGAATCAAGGCCCCCACTTATGTGCTGGGGGCTTTATTTATAAAACCAGTCAGGCTGCTACCACCTGATCCAACTCTGATCTTCTTGTCTATCTTTCCCTCATTACTGCAGTTTTTCCCCACTGTGTAACGAGAGATCAAGGGATTCCTATACTTCCCTCTTTTTTTTTTTTTTTTTTTTTTTTTTTTTTTTGTCTTTTTGAGACAGGGTCTCACTATGCAATTCAGGCTGGCCTTAAGCTCACTTTGTAGCTTAGGCTGGTCTCGAACTCACAACAATCCTCCTGCCTCAGCCTCCCGAGTGCTGGGATTACAGGCATGCGCCACCATGCCCGGCTTATACTTCCCTCTTGAAGGAATCCCCAAATGGCATCTGGGAGGGCGAGATACTCTGAGGTTTCAGAGAACAGAAGAGCTCCTAGGGTGAGAAGGAGAAACTGCCACCCTTCTACCTACCTGGTTTCTAATTTCAGCCGCTGGGAGGTACAGTGGGAGGAAGACACTGGAGCCCTGACAGGAGGGCAGGCCCGCTCCTGTGAGGCTTCACCTACAGGGGCCGGCTCCTCTCCTTCTCACATGCTGTCAGCCCAGTCCTAGGCCCAGACCCATGGCTCTGGATCCCCAGTTTTGCAGCCCCAGCTTGCCTTGGCTTCAGCCCACACACCTGAGGTTGGTGACATTCCAGTGGCAGATCAGACACAACCTTCCTTGTAAAATATTGGGAATGCAAGTCTGACCGTTTCCCATGATTCAAATCACATGTTAATTGATAAATACTTAATTATAATGCTGCATGAGTGTAGAGAGCTGCGAATAGCCACGCCTTAAAGACACAGCCACACCTTAAAGACACAGCCACACCTTAAAGTCGGCGCTGGCTTCCGCCTTCCACCCCCACCTGGGGGTGAGTGCTCTCCATAGCAAACAACTTCTCATTTGGCTAAGGCTAATACCAGGGCGTTGCTTCCGTGTACCTGGACCTATCGGCTGTGCCCACGTGTCACTCCAGGATTGGACGCCTTGTGGTATATAGCTTGGGGCGGGCTTGCCCGTAGAAGAGAGACTAGAAGTAGCAGCAGGGAGGAGCGGCGGGGGAACGGAGCAGGCAAGCAGAAGAAGATTGTATAGGGGCCCCGAATAAACCGCGGAAAGAAGAGCTGGTTGTCGCGTCTTCCTTGCCGACGAGGTTGCACGCGACACATGAGAACTATTTCCTGACTCTGCCTTCTATACTTTACTCTCGGGCCACCAGAGGGTGGCTGCTCCCCAGCCTAGCACCACATAAAGGGCTGCTCACCCACCAAGCCCATCCTCAGGCCATGGTCATTGTCCTTCTCCAGCCACCCCATTCAGCTCCAGTCACCTCCACCATGGAGGCAGACCCTCAAGATTCATCCCATTGCCTTGCCTCTTCTTTCTCCCTGGGGATGTCCACTGCCCTCAGGTCTCAGCTCAGGGGAAGCTTCTCCAAGGCTGCCCTCCATTATCCCCAGACTAGCTCAGTCCACGCCAAACAGGGAACCCACATTGCCCCAATAAACTCCTGGACCAGGGAGATGGCTCAGTGGAATAAGCACTTACCAGGCAAGTGCAAAGGCCTGAGTTCAATCCCTAGTTCCACCAAAATAAAAGCTGCTAAATTAACACTTCCTTGGCCTCATAGTAAACTCCCTCCTCAGTCTTCCTCCTTAGAGTGTGCTGGCCCCCAAAAAAATGTCACAAAGTGACAGGAGGAAGTGACAGAGGGGAGGAGACAGAGAGGCTTCCTGCACTGAGAACCCCCCTCCTCCTCCAGAAAGTATTTAGCCCTAGGGAGCAGCTTGGCTCAGAGGGTGGAAAGACTGCACAGCCTTCCTTCCTGCCCCCAGCAGCTGGAGCTTCTCCACAGAGCAGCTCAGCAGCCAAGAGCATGCAGCCTCCTTCAGCACTTCCCCCCAGAAGGCCCATCCCTTAGCAGGTGCTCCTACTCACAGGTGAGAGGAGCGATTTCCTGGGAGAGGGTGGGAGGACATCAGCGCAGATTCGTCTAGAAAACGCCAGACCCTACAAGGACCAATGGAGCTTATGTACTAAGCTTGAGTGGAGAAAACACAAAACAGAAGCAGAAGTGTGAGTAAGAGGAAAACCCTCAGAGTTGGAAGCATGCAGGAGGAAAACTTCTTTGTTCTCTTCTCTAATCCAATGCATCATCCCTGGCCGCTACATTTTTAAAATTCAGAATAAAATTGATAGGGTTTTCTCTCCCCCAACACCAGTTTTAACCTTTTGGAACCCACGCACCACTACTGGACTCATTCTTAAACCAGTTCCCTTCAATGTAACAGAAGGGAATGATATTATCTTTCTTGTGCACACTCTGCTACGGGGTGAATCAGGCAGTCTCTGGTACAAAGGAAGAACAGTCTTTGGTAGGGCTCCAATTATTGTATATCTAACAATACCGAAGGCAACTGTGCCCTGGTTGAGATACACCCATCAAGAGAAAATATACCCCAATGCATCCTTGCTGATCCAGAATGTCACCGTGAAGGACGCAGGACCCTACACGCTACCGATCAATGGAGGACATGTCTATGCAGAAGCATCTGCCCCGTTCCACGTGTACCGTGAGTGATTTTTCATGACCTTTGAGGGGGGGTGGAGTTAGTTCCACTTCACACACAGGGACTAGCTGGGCAATGCCCTGCATATCTATGTTCCACTCTATATTGTGACCACAAGTTGAGGAGTGAGCAATAAAGTCCCCACTGGACCAAATAGAAGCGGCTATAGCTGGTCATGGACCAGCGGCCTCAGTAACAGCCACATCCGGGTTATCACAAAGCCGATTCCTTTGCCAACATCTTGCTATAAAGAGCACAGAAGGAAAGATCACGAGTCCATGGGGACTAAGAAAATGACTTGGCGAGGCCAATGTTTCTGATGTTAGCAACATTATGTTAGGGCAGAAGCCCAGGACCACAAAGCTAAATATTTAGGTTCATTAAACTGTTAGCATTTGTGCTATTACAACTTGTTCCTCTACTCTTGTGGTCTCTGCCTTGATCCTCCCCACTAAAGCTTCATGCAGTCATAGTGCTTTTTCAGAGGTGGCCAGGTCTAGAATGCATGATGCTGGGATTAAGGGTATATGATGGCTAAATCAGCCTGCTGGTTGCTTTGACATCGCCCTAATCCCAGCAAGCTAAATAAGATAAAAGGGACAGAAGGACGCTATGAGGCTCTCTTGTTGCTTTCACTGTCTTCCTGGCCACAAGCAGTTGGCCCTCTCTCATGGCCCACCCTGTCTTGGAGCCAACAGATTATGGACTAAAGCCTCTGCAAGCTGTGAGCTAAATAAGCCTTTCCTCCTTAGCTTGTGGGTGCTGGGTGTCCTATCTCAGCCATAAGAGGAAATGACCCATCAAGACACCCTGACAAAACCCCAGAAATACTGTATTTTCATGAAATGAGAGATGGTTGCCAAAGAAAAGCCCAGAGGAGCCCTTTAGCTTCGTAGGTTCATGGTAGACTGACACGCACTCACTGTGCACCTCACCCACATTATCAGCTTCCCATTAGCTCTGCTGCCAGGTAACACGCCCGCTGTGTGGCTGCCTGGGTTACTTTGCAGAAACCCGAAGACCACGTTTCTGACAACACTGACTTTTCAGTCGGGCCTGCAGATGTCTGAGAGCTGAGTGGTATTTTTATACCATGGAGTTTTGCAGATGGTGTTGTCATGTTCTCTGTCCCCTTTGCAGCCTTAATCCTTGAGCCAGATTCTACTCAGCTGTGAACCTGCTGATTTTCTTAAAAAGTGTTTAACACAAGTGCAGGTCAGATAGTTTAGCAAACTAAAGCACCTGCTTAGGAAGGTGCAAGGCCCAGGGTTCAATACCTGACTGCCATTCGGGCCCTGCCCCCAAGGCACACTGAGATGGCAATTGAGACGGGGTGAGGTGGCACGAGCCCGTAATTCCAGCACATGGGAGGCTGAAGACAGGGATCACTACAAGTCTGATCTGTGTAATGAGACCCTATAGACCCTGACCAAAATGCATTTAAAAAAAAAAAAAGACTATAGTGCAATATTAGCTTTATCTGCTGTCCATTTGGAGCTAATGTGTATATGTGATGGAATGTCTATCACTACTCCATCTTTTCTGCCTACATCCTTGCACCCCTCACCAGCTTTGAAAGCCTGAGCACCCACAGCCCCTCGACCCTTACCGAAGACCCAGGCAGACATGCCTGAGATGCCTTGTATGGGATGGTGGAGACAGCGACATGGCATACAACAGCTGCTAGGATAAATTGCCCTCTACATTCTGGAGGTCCAAGCCTCCTGGCACAAGGAGAAACGTCTTTTCACCTGAGGCTGTGGCCAACAGAGATTACTAGAGCCACTGCAGGAAATTAATGAAAACCTGCTCTCTGTTTTCAGAGGAGATTAATCTGTCTCTCTGTCAGTCTGTCAGTCTGTCGGTCTGTCTGTCTGTCATCTGTCTCTATCTCTCTTTTAATCATTACTGAGTCCCTTCAGCTGAAATCTCTTCCCTCCCTCCCCATAAAGCTGCCTTTGCCTGTAAAGACTGGGCGTGCTCGCAATATTAGGAGCAGTCCCACATGTGAGAAATGATGTTCTTGGGAGCACGTTTTCCAGAAGGAACCGCGCCAGGATCCTGGACCATATGTGCCCGGGACTGGTCATCAGCGCTGGGTGTTTGGCAGCTCCTTCCTATAAAGCTCTGGGTCAGAAGCTGCGAGGACTGTGCACATATTTACTTCCCAGGCCAGCTGGCCTTTTCCATTTGTACTGCTCCCATTAGGGGTGAGTCCTGACCCCTAGGGAGGGAGGAGGAGGGAGGGGGAGCCCTGCTCCTGCCCAGAGCATATAACCCGCACATGCAAAGGCTCCCCTGGGCCAGGCTGATGGTGCCAGATCTGCACCTGTGTGGAGAACCTGCGATCTGTGCCCCAGGTGGGTGGGACTAAGGATGACAGTGGCCTCTGTAGGGAGCCTGCAGCCCCAATCTCAAGACTGCCTATAAAACATAACATACTCTCACCTTCCCATTAATTTCCAAGTCCCCACAGCACAATTTCTGCCACCTCTGTGATTGAGATCAGTTAAGAGCTCCATTAGGATGATTTGCAGATACATAGAGGCTGACAGTGCCCTCCCCCCACTGCTCCCCATGGTCCATCTAGTGCCACCTCCTGCAAAACTGACGCAGAGCCTGAGGACAGGCCTCACAGATGATCAGGAAGGCAGGAATCTGTCCCCAACCTGCCACTCACCCTGGTGGGATAGGGACCTGCTGACAACCTCTTCGCAGATGAGGGATTATTGGGCACGGCCAACAGACAGACAGACACACACAGAACAATGCAGACTACGTGATATTTAGGACTGAGAGCCCAGATGTGAGGGGAGGCTGCATCTACCATCTGGGTCAGGCACAGACTGAGGAGCCTGGACTGGTCGCACTGAGGTGAGGAGCTCTCGGCTGTTTATTGAGACCAGGCTGAATTCCCAGAGGAAGCACCCTGCCCAGGGACTCAGCCTGCAGCACTGAGAAGGCTGCGAGCCTCCCAGTCAGCCAGCTCCAGGAACAACACAGTTGCCCACATCCACCCAGCAGGACTCCCCTGGGTTCCTCCCTTATCGATTCTATGGGAGGGGCCTAGCTCCACACCTCCCCTGCATTAGGGCAATGGGGAGACCTAGATTCCCCCAACCACCTTTGGGTCCTGCTGAGATGGAGCAGCCCATCTCTGGGTGACAACAAAGTCCAGAGACTCCCCTCAGGATCTAGTGGGAATCTGTGCCATGGTACCTTTCACACTCCTCCTGCATGAGGGATCAGGGAACCAGGCTGTCACAGTAGAAGGCCCAGCCTAAAAGGTTCCAACAGATCCCAAACAAAGTCTACAGATGCAGATCTTAAGTAAGAGAGCCTTTAGAAGTGCTGGCTCACTGCCCTTTGCTCTAGTGACACACAGCAAGGGTCCTGGGAGCCCTGGGCATCCAGCCAAACTGTAAAGAGCATTCCTGTTCCCAGTGCCCTGGTCCCTCATGTTGGTCCTGGGTCACCAGCCCACACCGCCACATCCTCCAGTGAGGTTCCTCCCGGTGTCCCTAACCTGACCCAGTGACCTCACTCTGGGGAATCTGAATCTATCTGAAGACTAGGAAAAGCATTTGTGCCACGGACAGTCTGGGTCTCAGGAACTCAGGTAAGAGCATGCGCGCCCCCTAGTGTACACTTTCTGCCAGAAGCACAAAGGGTTTAGGGGAGGGAAAGAGTTGGAAAGCGATGGTGTGGGCAGAAGTTGCTGAGGTCTGAAGAGAGGCAGGAAGGTGACTCGGGGGTGGGGGGAGAGAACAAAGCAGAGTTCTCACCTTTCTGCTGACCTTCAGGCTTGATCATTCTTGCACGATTGTCTGTATCATGTGAGGTGTTTAGCTCTATCTGGGGACCCTGACCCTACCAAGCACTATTAAGTTCCCCCTACCTGGTATGACAATCAAAAGTGTCTCCAGACACTGTCAAATGTCTCAAGAAGGCAACCTGCCCTGGCCGAGACTCACTGGTCTACACCTATCTTCAGAAACACACACACACACACACACACACACACACACACACACACACACCAGGTTAATCCCTTCCCTTCTTGGCAGAAAAATCATGTGTAAGAGAGATAAAAATTGACATCTGGGATACCTTTAAAAATGCCCCTTGGCCACGTGCCTGCCTAGACATCCCCAGGAGCTGCAACCTGAGATGTGAGGTATTCTGTGGTCAGGGAAAGAGGAAACAGACCACAGCTCTGCGCCATCCCCACAACTCTGATACTGAAGGGGGACATTGAAATTTTAAATAAAAGCCTGCCCAGGATGCCTGCCAAGACCAAGGGGCAGGCCTGGTCACAGAACACCTCTTCCTATAGGTTGCCCTGTGCCTTTGCTGCCTTTGTAACTGAGAGCCTGAGGCTGTGCCTTGAGATGCTCAGACCCCCTCAGCAACCCATGACGTCACCCAGCCCTCCAATCACGTGCACCAAAGCTGCCTATGCACCGCCCCACTCACGTTCCCTTTAAAAGCTCTGAAACCCTGCTGCCTCCTAAACCTGGATTCTGGCTTGTCCTGTTTGGTCTGCTTTCTGGAACAGTACCACTTGAAGAGGCAACTGAGTGAGGGAGGTCAGCTCTCTATAGAAAGAAATGTTTTGTTTTGTTTTGTTTTTTCTACAGAAAGAAAAGAAAGCACAGCATAGGAGTTTCTCTTCTTATTCAATACAATGTGTTTTTTGTTTTGTTTTACCAGCTCAGCCACCCTGAAGGCAGGGCTGGCACGGCATATGGCTCGGGGAATTGAACCCTGCTCCTGCTAACCACGGAGCTACCTCATCGGCCTGATACACTGTGCTTTCCTCTGAGCCCTGGAGGAAGAATCCGCCCAAAACACCCCTGGGAGCGGGCGGAGCTGGGTCTGTGCAGCCCAGGAGGGCGACAGGGGCGCTGCTTCTGGGATGCTCAGCTCTCAGCCCCTCAGCGTCCGGGCGACTCCTGCCCTCTGTGAAATGCTTACCACTGACTCCTGTTCCTCGCCTATCGAAGTGCTGTCACAGACCCGGGGAACAGACTGTGCATGTAATTTTGAGGGCCACAAAAGCCTTTGGATCAGACTCTCTCCAATTAGAGGGGACATGGAATGTGATTTAGTCCACCCTGCGTACCACAGTGACCAGTAGAAAGAGATGGGAGAAGCCTCATTTTTGTGCAGAGACACGATCTATACAAACTGTGAAAGCTTAAGTGCACGGCGGGCCGCACCTCGACCGACTTCCTGTGCACACCTCTTACCATTTCCTTTCAAGATAGTACGCGAAGTGTGGCCTTAGCAGGGATTCTAGAAAAATAACCAGCAGTTACTGCTGCTGCTTTCTCGGGGGGGGGGAAAACATTCCAAAGTGCTCAGCTCATTTTCACAGTGGTTTAAGGAATATCCTGCTACCCTCCAGACCGTGGCCAAATTTCAACCTCAAATACTATTTCCGCCTGAGCGTTGTGTGTCCTGATAGAGTATGAAGACCCCCACGGCACTTCCTGTTCTTGTTTACCTCCAGTATTCTGAGCTCCATAGCTCAGATTACATAAGAGAGCTTCTAATGCATTTACTGTGACAAATTGCCACAAACACAGTGGCATAAAACAACAGAGATGGAGGTGGCCTTGTGGGTGCGTTCTCTCTGGATCCTGCAACCACAGTTCATTTCCTCACCTTTGCTGACCTCGGGCAGTCCTCTACCTCCCTGGTCTGTGTCCCGCTGCGCTACCTTTGAAGCCAACTCCTCTGGACTCAACTCAACTGCAATAAAAACAATAATATCTCAAGCTCATGATACTGAATGAGATCTGTGAAGTGTTCCTTTTATGACACACATTCACAGACTCTGTATATGAGGATGATAGGGATGACGTGGAAGGGGATTATTGTCTGTCCGTCACTCCTCTCAAGGCCATTCAGTCCTCTTTTTTCACTAAGAATGCACATGGACACCTATATTCAGTTGACCCGAGTGCAGTGCCAGCCCCTGCAGTGCCGTGCACAGCACCCTCCAGTTTCTGAGAGGAAAAAGACAGGGTTCAGGCACACCACCCTCCAGAACCCACTAACAATCTTCTCCCTGCTGATAATGCTTAGCAGCTAGTAATAAAAAATACTGGAAGCTCCCTCCTCCCCCCATACACACACCATAATAAGCACCATGGACAGCATTGCAGGCCATGGACTGCATCAGGGAGGGATGGTGAAAAGCTTCCCTTTCTAAAAGAGAAACAAGGTATAAAAAGTAAAGCCATAGTAATATGTTGAGCTGTAAAAGGCTCAAGTAGCAACATCTGACATTGACAGTCCTACAGATAACCCAGTACTATTATGGACTACTGGATTATATTGGATTATTTTTCTGAATTCACACGCCTACAATATTTAAATGGCAATGGACAACACATCTCTGATAAAACTAAACAAAAAGGAAGAAACAAATGAAAAACCGTTTTGTATCTGTATATACAAAATAGCTATGATAGATATATAGCTACTTTCTCTTAATTCAATGAGAAGAAAGGTTTGTACTAATAGTGTTTGTATTGGATATCATATCTGCCTTTTGTTCTATGAATAACCACTACAAAGACAACAGCATGCAATGTGTTAATTATTGAAACTGTGCTATTAATAGGGTTTGAAACTGTCTCGTTAGTATTTGTTTCTCAATAAAATTAATAAAAATAAATAAAACAATAAAAAAAATTTTGAAAAAAGGAAAAGCTTCCCTTTCTAGTTTATGCAGAAAAGAACAGAAGAAAACTTTTGCAAGGATGAGTTGGGACTCCTGTGACTTATACTGCGAGTCCTCTGCGCAAATGTGCCTTTGCAGTTTAGGGCATGTCCCCCGCGATTCCCTGCATAACAGTCTGCTACACCTGGGGTTAATTAGGCCGTGGGGAGACTGCCTGATCCGACCTCCCAGTAACTGTCTCTGGACCAGAGGCTCAAGGACCGAGGCCCCGCTGTGTGCTTGGTGGTCTTCCCCTGGCTTGGATGCGATGCATCACTCCTCTCAGCTCACATCTGAGCACTCACCTGGCTCTCGGAGCTGTGTCTGGCACTTTCTGTCTGTCCTGAGTCACTCTCTCATCTCTTTAGTACAGCTTCAGATTTAAAAAGTGGATGTGAGGTTTTCTCTCTCCACAAGTCCTAGTTCTCACCTCATAAAACTGCTCAGACACTCCAGCCTCCCCTCAACAGGTGTCTTCTGTGCAAGGTGACCCAACACTGGGGCCATACATTAGAAACCAGGATGAAGACACCTGCCCCTGCTACCGAAGCCCAAGGCCCAGGTCTCCACTGAAGACACCTAGGGCTCCACCTAGGCTTCAGTGCACAGAAGCATCCTGCCCCATCTCCCCTCTTGAGCTCAGAGGACACCTCAACCCTTCATGAAGAACACAGCCTCAGGTCTGTACTGGCCCTCTGCATGGATGAGTGTTGCTGAAACAGCAGGAATAAAGAACCTACTACCAGGGACCACTCCTTCTTGCATCTATGACAAGAATATACAGAATACACCTCTCACCACCCAGTCCCAGGTCCAGCCCAAGTTGCTTTTCCCCCATACCAGATAAGCTAGGACAATGCCACTATACTCTCTGCCCTAGAATACCGGTTTTGAGGTCAGTGTTCCTTCCTATGATGCCCTCTCCTATCTGCTCAGGAACCCAAACATTTACACCTCCCTGACTCAGGACCAAACACCTCAGCCACCTGCTCCCCCATCATGGCTGATCCCAGAGAGATGATCACCTCACCAGGAACACTCACTGCTCACCAACAGAATTCTCAGAGGAATCTGCAGAGGGAGCCGCTCAGATATGGCAGGAAGCCTGGCATCTAGTCCACCACAGAGCGAGACCAAGGGCACGCAGAGTAAGGGAAGCAGCAGGTGGGAGTGCTAAAGCATGAATCAGAGGAATGCACACGTGACAGCATGTACCTTCTACTCCTGGAATTGCTCCAGTGAAGTGAGGACACAAACGGTGGGCATCTTCACGGACTCCTTTTTATTTTTTATTAATTAATTTATTTATTTTTGTCTTTTTGAGACAGGGTCTCACTATGCAGTTCAGCTGGCCTTAAGCTCACTTTGTAGCTCAGGCTGGTCTCGAACTCACAACAATCCTCCTGCCTCAGCCTCCCCAGTGCTGGGATTACAGGCCTGCGCCACCACGCCCGACTCTCTTCATGGACTCCTGATGAGACTGCAGCTCGCTAACCACAGCCACCTTGTCCTGAGCAGATTTAATGTGTGGAGGATTTGACCAGTATCCTCCTTCTGAGCCCCTTTGAACTTAGGTTCAGAGAAGAAAGGATTGTAGCTTCTCTGACTCTAACTTTGCCAGCAAGCAGCGCCCAGCCTGTGCAGGTGTTTCCATCATGGGAGTGAAGGGAACAATCTCCAGAGCTCCACACTGGCTAAAAACGAGGACATGGTGAAGAACAGCTCATCGGGATGGAAAGGGGGGATGGCCTCCAGCCCAGCTGCACGGTGTGGCCAGGCCTCACAGTGGGGCTGATCCCTGGAATAACAGAAACCCCACAAAAACTCAAAACTAGCCTAAATCCACACACAGGAAAGTAGAAGAGGCCATCCACATGGGCATCACTAGAAGAGAACATAGAACCACAAACAGTACTATCAGTCAATGACATTTGGCTGCAAAAATGAGAAAATATTATTATAATAGTCACACTGTTACCAAAGATTACACACTGTCCTCACACTGTGAAGACAACTGTCTCCATGATACTGGCTCAAGTGCTGTCCCTGATTTGCCCTCCAGTTCGAAGTCTAGAAGCTGAACTTTGGTTGTTTTTTTTTTTTTGTTTGTTTGTTTTTTTTGTCTTTTTGAGACAGGGTCTCACTATACAGTTCAGGCTGGCCTTAAGCTCACTTTGTAGCTCAGGCTGGTCTCAAACTCACGACAATCCTCCTGCCTCAGCCTCCCGAGTGCTGGGATTACAGGCGTGCGCCACCACGCCCGGCTAGAAGCTGAACTTTGAAGTGATCAAGAAGATCCCAAGCCAAGACAGCTCAAGCACAAGGTCATGATCCCTGGTACTTCATGCCATGCTGGCCCCAGAAGTACCAGGGATACTATAGTTGTACACATCTGTAATCCCAGCTCTGGGACGCTGAGACCAGAAGATCACTGGGAGTCTGAACTGTGTAGCAACACCCCGTATCAAAAGCATAAAAATTAATAATTAAAAGAAGATCCCAAGCACAGAAATGCAACACTAATTGCTCCAGAGCTCCTTCCACTCTACTTACTGTCATGGGTTCTCAACATACAAAACAGACCAGAATTCAATACTGAAATTTTATGAGCCATTTATTACATGGCCTGGGACCCTGGGACCGTACTCATGCAGGAGAGGACAAATGGCTAGAAGCCTTACAGGATAGAGGCTTTAAAACTAGAAATTGCATCCTCTTTGGCAAACAAATTGGTCATATAACACAAACAGAACAACACCTTTAAGGACATCATGATCATTACTCAACATACATTATTTTGGGGAGCACTGTTTAGTTCTGGTTCAACATTCATCTCTGCGCAGGTGGTCTTGACTACCACAGAAATGCTATTCAGTTGATTAGCAACACTAGTTCTTTTGTACACTTAGAAACACTTCAACCTTTACCTTGATTTTGTATATCTATTCTGAGAACTTGCCATCTATTGCTGATATATCAACGGTAAACCAAACCTCCTTGTAGTCTTAGAAGGAAGCAGGATCACAGAAAGTTGAACAGAGTAATTTTTTACATTTAGTTTTACATTAACGCATCACATCCCACAGTGGTTTTTGTACATGATTCAAATCCTTGATTCAGTCAGCAAAATGTCTCTCGGGTTCTGTCAAAGGTTAATAATTTGATCTTAATATCATTAATTTTATAGACTGTACACAGTCTTGTATATATTTCAACCTGTAACTTTAACACAAGTTGGGGTGCAGTCAGGATGACATCATCAATTAATAATGTAGTGTTCTACAGTTAGGCTTAAGAGAAACAGGAGAACAGATCCAATTAAGGCAAATATCAGGCCATTTATCCAAGGAGACTTCTTTGGCTGACTTCCTTCATCAGCTGATCAAGCTTGGGGATGAAGTAGAACCTCCATCATAATGGGTCTGCTGGACAAGTTCTCAGCCTAGTGTCTCTACGAGAACGCTTGAATCCAGCAGTGCCAGGTAGCCCTCTGGAGTCGGTAGGGTCTTTAAGCTCTTGGTTACATGAGATCAGAGTCTGAGCAGGTGGGAGGACAGGCAGTCTCTAGTGGTCCCACTGACTTTTGTATTACCTCTTCAGCTGTAGTATCAGCCAGGGAGTTTCCCCAGGTGATTGAAGAGTTTTCTTTGTGTAGTTTAGAACATCAAGGTGCCCAGGGTGTGGGAAAGGCAGGGCTGGTGGTCCTCTGGCTATGCGCTTGTTTATTCGTGAATGATGAATCTATGGATTTCAACCTGTAACTTTAACACAAGTTGGGGTGCAGTCAGGATGACATCATACGGCCCCTCCCTCTGGGCTGGAGGTGCTCTTCCCTCTAAAGTTTCTCCAAAGTGCTCTGCAAGGCCTGCAGTTGTTGTTGCAGGCTCAGAGTCCTGGTATTTTATAATTCCTCCAATACTGGCACTAAGAGTCGCAGTCTTCCAACTACAACTTTAAAAGAAGCGAGCCCACCCCAGTCTGGGGTGCAGCACAACAACAGCAGGGCCCCCAGAAGCACAGACAGCCAGTTCGCGCCTGTTTTGGACAGACTGTTTTTTAGGGTGTGGTTTTGCTGCTATATTTGGCCCAAACTTTGAGGTTATTAGGAAGTATCTAGCTTCCATTTTAGGCCCTGTTCTGAACTACTTTCCCCATTAGCTGAGCCTACTCTGATGGGGAGCCCACACCAGTGGACAACTAGTTTTATTAGAGTTTTTACCACCTCTCTGGAGGTCTTAGTTCTGGTGAGCAGGACCTCTACCCATCCTGAGAAGGTGTAAATTAGAACCAAGAAATACTTTTGCTCCTAACTATCACCTTGACCTCATTGAAGTCGACTTCCGCATCCTCAACAGGGAAGGTTCCCTATCAGCAGACACAATCTTGTTCCAGAGGTTCCGACTACACTGGAAGGAGGGATGCAGGGTTAAAGCCCTGTATAGTCTCAAGAGTTAGATATGAATCTTTAAGGAGGGCTGTCTTGTACTGGGCCAACCTCGTGTCAGAGAACCACCTTTCACCAGGGTCCTACACCACATGGGGCACGAACATGCTCAACTTCTGTTCCAGGGTTAATTTGTCAGCCTCTTTTATTAACGCAGCAGCTGTTGTGGTAGGATTCAGGCATGACGGCCACCCAGCAGCCACACAGTACGGTCTGTGTATGGATACTCCACTGGCATTTTTTAAGGCCCTAAGGTTTGAGTTAAGACTCTCCTTGTAACTCCTTTTGTTTCATGAACAAACAGCTGAAAGGGCTCAGTGATGTCTGGTAAGGCCAGAGCCAGAGCCGGTAGGAGTTCATTGTTTCATCCTTCAACACTTTGCTGTTCTGAATTCCAATTCAAGCAGGAGGCTATTACCTATCTTCAGGGGTTTTATATAAAGGTTTAGGAACAGAGGCAAAACTTGACACTGAAAACAACAAAAACCCATCATTCCCAGGAACTCTCATAACTCTATTTGGTCCTGGGCTCCTCTAGCTAACAACAAATCATTTATATACTGTGAGAGAGAAAAGTTAGGATTTCATTACCAAATAAACATTGTTTTTATTTTTTGATAAAAATTTTCCAAGGGCAATAAAGAAAATTTTGAATCCTTGGCATGTCATGTCCATGTCACTGTCACCTGTATTCCCCCTGTTTATGGATCCTCCTGTTAAAGGCAAACAACTTCTCAGAAGTACCTGTCAAGATAATACAAAAGAAGCTATCTTTAAATTTAACACAGGGCTTGCAAGATAGCTCAGCAGTCTAAAGCGCCTGCTTTGGCAAGCTTAGGCAAGCTCTCAGGGACTGTGGTTCCATCCCCAGCACCACATGCCGTGCCAGCCCCTCCCCCAGGGCGAGCTGAGCTGACCCCGCCCCCCGCAAAAAGAGTCCGTGATGTGTAGCGAGACACTGTAATAAGTAAATAAATTTAATTTAATAAATAAATAAATAAATTTGACACAGTGTAGCAGATCCAGTTGGGTGGGAACAGACTTAAGTACCTAAAATATAAACTATAACCAGAGAACTGTTATTTTTTTTTATCAAGCATGGACATTTCAGTGGTTAAATCCTACTGAAATGTAGACTGTTAACATGCAACAGCATACCTTTACAGTGAACATTTGACATATATATATATATATATATATATATATATATATATATATATATATCACTATAACATAACAGTCAGGACATAAATGTCCAGTTTAGTTATTTTCCATATCATATAAGCTTTTGTTCATGTTAGCTTCAGGAAAGATGGTTTAGAGTCTATATTTAAAGCTTAGAAAACAGCATATAAATCTAAAAACAAATATACAGAGCAAACATATATCTTTATGAAATCAGCCTGCACTCAAATACATTTCTGGTCAGGTTAAATTAGGATGAAACATTTTTTTCTATATTTTTATTTTGTACTTTTCAACTATGAAGCAGTAATTTACTCCTCTAGACTTCTTACTTTTTCATTTTGCAGCAGACAATCAGAAGGAGCATAGGCTGGGGCAGGGGAAAACTTCCCGAGAAAGGGCAGGACAATAAGGGCCCTTGAGCTCCATGGGCTGTTGTTACCCTGCCATCAGCTCAACAGTGAGAGGAGCCGGGCGTGGTGGCACTAGCCAGGCATGGTGGTGCATGCCTGTAATCCCAGCACTAGGGAGGCTGAGGCAGGAGGATTGTTGTGAGTTTGAGACTAGCCTGAGCTACAAAGTGAGCTTAAGCCCAGCCTGAACTGCATAGTGAGACCCTGTCTCAAACAAACAAACAAAAAAAAAAAAAGACAAAACAAAAAATAAGTGAAAATAAATAAATAAATAAAATAAACAGTGAGAGGATGGGGCAGAAAGAGAGGAAGAGAAAACCCAGAATACAGACAAGAGCAGCAGCTGTGCCTGAATCTCCCCTGGGAACCACAGCACATAGGATGAGACAACAGAAACCCACAAAGCGTTCCCCATATTCACCTCGGGACCCATCAAAGCTCCAAATCCTGCAGCCCAGACAGTCGGTTTGCTCTGTACTGTTCCAGCCATAAGAAAGGTCCCAGTGGTGTCCCCTCTGGATCCACACACACAATAGAAGCCCAAGACTAATGTAATTTGACACAGTGGCCATTAACTGCAAC
>PVKA01023005.1:0-36265 GCA_004027165.1 Ctenomys sociabilis | reverse complement strand
AGTCTGGTCTTGCTCTGCACTCCAGCTTTAGGGTGACCATCCTCAAAACGTGCTCTGAATGTAGGTCAAGACATGAAAGTGGATTTGCGAGAGAAGGGGATGAGAAAAGAGGAGGAGGAGGTGGAAAAGCAGGAGTGGAGCGTGAAACATGAGAACAGACCTACTTACTGTCTATGTCTATAAACTCCCGTTTGAGCTCCCCAGGGGGCAGCCAGGATCTGGAAGGGACCATAGTGCTAATACCACTTTGGCCAGGAGAGGGCCCCAAATTTCAACTCACATTTGAAAATGTCTAGATAATCACATTCTTACGTACCTATCTGGTCACACAGGGTCTCCAGATGTAGCCCAGGCTGGCCTTGAACTCATAATCCTCTTGCCTCAGCCTCCTAAGTGCTGGAATTACAGGCTTGTGCTACTATGCCTGGCAGATTTCACCTGAAAATAGAATAGCTAGCCACCCCTGCAGAGCATTCTAGAAGGGGCCAGAAAGATCACCAAAGACCCAGGGGTAGAAAAGCACTTCAAGATCACAGGCGGTTTGCTGATCCAAGTGAGAAGCCCAGGCTGGAGAAGCACTTAGCAGAGACTCCACTGTCTGGCTCTGCCTGTCACCACTTGGCAGTCCCCACATCTATGTCTCTCTCCTGAAAGCTCAATACTTTTAAAAGACAATCATTTATTCAGTGCTGGGCACACATAAAGCCAGGCCTTGGGTAGGGTTGAATGGGGCCAGGAGTGGAGAGGGCAAGGTCCCAAAGGTCATTGTCTTTGAGGCCTTCACAGGCTCTTATTGGCTTAGCACAACTTAAGTACAGGAAAATCAACTGACAATAAAGCATGTAAATAAGGTTCTAAGCAGCAGAGGCTGAGGACGGGTCATTGTGCAATGTAGCTAGTACCTGAGTGAATGATTTGCAATTGCCATATATTTCTAAGAAGGAAAGGAGGATTATCTATCTGTGCCTATGCTTAGCATTTAATAAGGTTTAGTTATTTCTCATATGCTGTCTTCTTGGGGTAGCCACTGAGGCCCCCCCCATGGGAGGGATCATAGGGTGGACTCTGCATGTGCGGGCCTGTTGTTTGGACTCAGAACCATGGAGTGGCCCCTCTGCCCCATCCTGGAGAAGTCTCGAGCCCTCTTGCTGGGGAGCCCAGGCCAATTGTGATACTTATGTGAATGGAAGCTTGGACCCAGGAGACCCCAGGACTTGAAGAATTGAGACATTCTAGATCTGCAAGCAGCAGTCTGTGCACCATGGGTGCTCTTCCTGTGCGCCCCTTGGCCTGTGGCCAAGCACCTGAGCATGGCGGAGAGCAGCGCATCTTATCCTAGACGAACTGGGGGGTGGCACCCAGTAACTCACTCATGCTTTCCTGGCCTCAGTTTACTCCTCAGAACCACCTCTTTGATCCTTTTCAGCATGGCAAATTCTTCGATTCTCAGCATCTTACAATCGCCTGTCTTTGAAAAATAAAAGTTTTGGGTATCTGTTTACAACTTTATTTGGGGTCCTCTTTTGCTTATTTATCTTAAACTTCCTTTTCATTTTCATAATTGTATTCTGTCACTTGAACTCACATAATGTCCTAGACTCAGAGATACCACAGTGCATAGATGGAGGTGGCAAGTAGGGATTTGCTTCATCCTGTCCAGCGCTGGCTGTCTGAGCTGGTGTCTCCAACACAGGCCATCCTGTGTGCCTCCCAAGCACCAGGCACCCTGGGGATGCTTAATAAGTGATGCACAGGCTCTACCCCAAGGCAACTTTGCCAATGTCCACCATTGGGGTCTAGTATAGTGCCAGGTGCTCAGGAGGCCCTCAGTAAACATGTTAAGTGGAAAGGAACTTCTAAGGTGCTGGTGGGAAGACATGTACCCAGGGAAGGGATAGCCAGCACCACTTCATACTTGCTGGTATAAGTAGCCCACACAGGTATAAATAGCTTCTGCCCCACTGACCCCAAGAGATCCTGATACCTAGTTGCCCCCTCCAGTGGGGGTAATTGCTGAGCAAAGCAGGGAGGTAGGAGTATGCTTTAGTTGTGCTTAAAAGTCTGAATTGCAGAGTTCTCAGGCCATTCTTAAGCAGGGAAAGGGCCAACACCCAGTATAACGGTTGTCATGTTGCTTGGATGCAGGGAAACATCGATCTTCTTTCAACTCTGTACAACCCACTGGCCCTCCCCTGGTGGGTCACAGAGGGCTGATATTTCCCTGGAAAAAGGGGAATTGTGATCCATTGATCCTCTATCGATCTGGGCCTGTGTGACTAACCTGTGACATCATTTACTGATGACAGGGTTACCGACTTGGCCCAGTGCCTCCGCCCAGAGCCCAGGGCTGGCTGGCACCTTGCTAGGTCAGCGGAGGAGCCCACAGGGTGGAACATGCAGTGGGTCATGATTCACAGCACAGTGTAGATCTGTTTCCAGGGAACCCACTGTTCTAATTCAACATGGGGACCCAGGACAAATGGAGCAGCCACTTTCTGCTTCCCTGCAGTTGGCCAACACCAGTTCCCCCCACAAGAGACTTCTCAAGCTCAGTCAGCGCTTCTAGAATGCCTGGCCTTCCACAGAGGTAGCTACTGACTGCCACATGAATTGAAGGATCATTTTATTTCAAACTTACAGAAGAGTCCTAGGCCATGCTGGTACCACCTAGGTTAGAGGCTTGGCCCTGGGGACCTCTTCAGGTCTGTATCTGGCCACTCTGTGGAGGTAAGCCTTGTCTCCCTTTTCCCACCATCCCAGCATCCTGGCCACATCACAGGACTCCTGTATCCACAAGGAGTTCCTACCATCCCTGCTAACAGGGAAGCTCCTGGCATCAAGATAGCTCAATGTCTAGACCTCTGTAGCCATCTGTCATTACATGGGCTATCTTTTGGTGATATCTCACATGCAATGCCATCATTTGGTGTCTTCCCGTGGTTCCCCAAGAAAGCCAGAGTACAGGGAGGCACCCTGTCCCAAACAAATATGGGAATTCACCCTTAGACTGATGCGTGGCTGCCAAGGGGCAAAGAAGCCAATAAGGTCATAAAGCTCTTCGCGCCTTTGTCAGATGTTCCCACTGGCCCAGTCTTACAGAGCTTTATTGTGATTGTGAAACAATTGGACTGCTTGTGAGAGCATGCCCCCCTCAACATCTGAAAGCAGAATGGAAAAAAATGTTAAATTAGATAGGGGGGAAATGCTAAATTGGTAAGTGGAACTGTGCTTCAAGGCCCAGACTGACAAGTGGCTTGAAAAGTCAGGTTTCCAGACCTGAAGGAGGGGAGTGAGGCAGCCTGCACCAGAGCTGAGGAAGGGCAGGCCCTGACCCACTGCGTGTTCCACCCGTGAGCTCCTCCCCATCGCTGACCTAGCAGGGTGCCAGCCAGCCCTGGGCTCTGGGCAGAGGCACTGGGCCAAGTCAGTAACCCTGTCATCAGTAAATGATGTCACAGGTTAGTCACACAGGCCCAGATCGATAGGGATCGATAGATCTCATTCCCCCTTTCCAGGGAAAATAGCCCTCTGTGACCCACCAGGGGAGGCGGTGGGTCGTACAGAGTTGAAGGATTTAAGGCCCATCTCCTCGAGGGGCCCTGGGTAGTAACAGCCGGGTAATAAACTACTTTTCATGAGAGATCTAGAGGAGAGCTGGAGAAGGAACACAAACCAGTGGCGAGCAGAAGGCTCAAATGCGTCCAAGTCTGAGGGCCGAGTGCGGGCGCGCTGCCTTCCCAGACCTCGAAGCCCGGCGGAGTTCGGCGCCAGGCCGCGCCGGGGCTCCCGCTGCTCTCCGAGCCCGGGCGGGGGCGCCCCGGGCCTGGCGCCGGCGGCCGCCCCCTCCCCCGCCGCCCGCCCCGCCCCTTCTCCGGGCTCCAGCCCCGCCCCTGGCCTCCCTGGCCCCGCCCCTCCCGCCGGGCCCCGCCTCGCCTCCTGCGCGCACGGCCTTCGCCAGCGCCGAGACCCCGGCCCCGCCCCGCGCGCTGACAGCGCCCCCGCCCGCGCCCTGCCCCCGCCGGCGGGACACACCCCCGTCCCGCCTCCGCCCGCCACTTCCCGCCGGACCCACCGGGCGGCGGAGTGCGCGGACCGCGGCGAGCGCGCGGCCGGGAGCGAGGAGGGCGCCCTGGGTGCAAGGGCCAGGCCCGCGGGGAGGACGCGTGCCCTTCGCGACGTCGAGGCCAGGGTCCCACGCACGGGTGGGCGCCGGGAGCCAGGCCGCTGACCCTGCGCTTTGGGGCCCTTGGGATCCGGGCAGCGGGAGAAAGAAGCCGGAGCGCGGCCGGGATGACAAGGTGACGCCTGCGGGGGGCGCCACTCGCTTCGTGGGAAGATGCTCGCCTATTGCGTGCAGGAGGCCACCGTGGTGGACGTGGAGAAGCGGAGGAACCCCTCCAAGCACTACGTGAGTACTGCCCATCCCTCGGGGGCCGGCCGCGGACCCTCCCTGCCGCTGTTAGAGCCCGGAGCTGCAGGTCCCTGCGGAGCCCTGGCAGTGGTTTCTGCAGGGCTGTGGGGTGTGTGTCCCGCCTCCACTTTTCCCCTGCCCGGTTCTTTTTTTGGCATTGGGACCGGCAAGTGGTGCCCTTGTCTGTTACAACGGTGAAGTCATCTGTCCGCCAGGGCTTGGGGGGGCAGGTTTTGTCTCTCCCTCCTGGCCGATCGATTGGTGGGGAAGGAGCGTCTCCCTGGACGCTAGCGCTTGCGTTGCCCGCGGGGTGTCCCCAGGGTTCGCCCAGGAGGAGCTCTCTGATTCCGGTTTGCTGTCCTTGACTGCTTAGGCCGGGCCCAAGGAGTGCCGCGCCCCCAACCCCCTTCACTCAAAAGCACCGAGCTTTGATTTCCTCCTTAAAGCTATTGTGCCCTGTGGTGTGAGGAGAATGGTGGCTTTTCCTTTTATCCCTCCTCTGGACGTGACCCGTAGCCGGGGTCATTTCCTCTTAAGTGATGCTCCGCTTCCAGACACGAGGAAGCAAATGTTGGCGGTGGTCTCTGCCCACCGCCCTTCCCCCTGCCTCCCCCGAACTTCTTGAGAGGCAGTAGAGGTTGACCACGGCCCGCCCCAAGGTCTGTGTGACAGCCCCGCTTTCATCTCAGCCTTCTTTCCCATCCTTCACACTTAGGGAGTAAACTCGTTGACCTGGGTGTCCACTGTCCGCTGTCTGAGCAGCTGAGACGGAAGAGACCCTCACCACATATCCAAAACACGGGACAATGAACAGCAGGGCTGCATCCCATTTGCAAATCAGGCATTTAAAGCAACATTTAGAATGCTCAAAGGATTAATTTTAACAATTAAAACAGGCTGTTGGTTGCTGTCCTGGACTGCTCACTTTGGTCTCTGAAGTGCCTTTTACTTCCCTGTTGGAGGGCACTAGGGTTTGTGGTAATGTCAGCCTCGGGCTCCTCTTTCTGAGTCTCTAGCAGAGAGGTGTTCTTTACAGTTCAGCAGTGGGGCAGAGCTTAGGTTGGGAGGAGGGAAAAGTGACCAGGCAGGGGATGAATCCATTTCTGTCATCTGGCTTTGGCAAGGTTCTTCCACTGCCATTCCAGAGCACTCCTCTTAGAGGGCTTGGGACACTGGGTCACCCTACTCCACACCAGCCAGCCTTCCTGGCCTCTTTTCTCCCGTGCTGCGACCGTTTGTTAAGGGTCCTCTCTTCTTGACCTCAGTTGAGGTTGGCATTGCTTTCAACAGATGGCACTCTCTGCTTTGAGACTCAGGCAGGCACTCTTCCAGTTCTGGATTATGGACTGAACTGCAAGTTTGGCCTTTGACCATGGTTGCCCAAGATTGCAAATGCAAGACACAAACCAGGGGGGATCAGGGTCTGCTGTGGGCAACATGGGGGAGGTGGCTACCTGCTAGGGGCTCTGAAATTCTGGGACCTGTTTAAAGTGGGTTGGCCACTAACTAGTTGAGCAGGTTCTTTAAACCTCCTCAAGCTTCCTAGTTTTAAAAATAAGGGTTATAGTAGTATGTCCTTCACAGGGTTGTGGGGAGCATTCAGTAAGATCATCCACAAACATACTTGGCCCAGATCCTGGTGCCTAGCAAGTACTCATTAAATGGTAGCTTACACTGGTGAGATTCTAAGAAAGCATTTTTGAAAAGCAGCTATGAATGGTCTGGCAAATAGAAAGAAAGACACTGAATTTTAAGACTGATAATAATGTGCACTATGTGGGAAATACAAAAGGAGTCCTGTTTCATGTCCTGGAGATGATCATTTCCTCCTCTGTTACAGATCAGAGTTTCCTGGGATAGCTCCGCTTCCCATCTGAGAATCGATGACATGTTTGGGGCAGGGAGTGATGTCACTGAGCAGATGGCACCACACAGAGTCCTCACTGAGGTCCTAGAAAACAATGAGAGAAGAAAGCATTATGTCATGGAATTGTGGGGTTGGCAGGGACTCGTCTGGCTCACCCCTTTCATTTCTAGACCAGGAAACTCAGAACCAGATGGACAACTTGCAACACTGCTAGTCACAGCACTGGTTCGAACTGGCCTTTTGCATGTGGTGTGGTTTTTTCATCAAAGGTACCTAAGGCCAGTTGAGGTTGGCTAGGAAGACACATAGCTGCTGATGGGGCGACTGTGACACCTTGGGGGCACTCCTGCCAACACAGGCATGTCCAGTAAGGGTCCTGGGGACTCTGAGGCTTAGGGCCTTCTCCCTTGGCCTTTGACAGTGGACACTGTGTTCTTGAAGGTTGCATGATCTGAGTAAGGCTTTGTGGTGTGGTTAGCTGGCAGCACATGCACCCAACTCGCGTATGTTTGGAGTCCTCTACCTGGAGAAGTCTGCTTCCCTCCAGGCTCCCTGCCCTCCATGCCCAGTGAAGGCTGAGTCTGTGGTTTGGTAAATTGCAGAGCAGAGATGTTTTATGGGATGTGCATGTTAGCCAGTGCTCGCTGATGAGAGAGGCCAGGGCCCAAGAGCTGCAGAGTGCTGGGAACAGATGCAAAGGTTCTCTTAGGACACCCTGCCAAAGGCTTGCTCCTCCCCATGGGGAGCCGGAGCTGCCAAGATGCCCGGGGTCCTGTGTGCAGGGCCTGTTTATGAAAGGCACACAAGTAGCCTCCATCGTTGGCATGGTGCTGCCAGCCCTTGGCCTCCTTCCCATCTGCCAGCCCCTGCGTGGGGTGGTTCTGGGAAGGGCAAGGGGCTGCTGCTCAGGTCAGATCCCCTGGTGCAGAGCCGGTCCCTAGAGACCTCAGGTTAGCTGGCTATGATTCAGTTGTCTTGAAGGTGGTCCTGCTAATCCTGGCAGCAAGCAGCAGACTCTTCAGTCTGGAAGTCTTCTGCTATGGATGAAAGTTCAGGTTCATAGGCTTCTCTGCCCTTGTGGGTGTAAGTGTGCATTGAGCCATATGGTGGTGGACAGAAGCTGTTTATCTAAAGCAAACAAGACAATATCTGTTTGTTAGCAGGTGTCATGCTTTTACAGTCCATTCCTTTCCTGAATATTCCCCACCCCCCAGGAAATACCAGTTCTGGTCTTCCACAGGACTCTTTAGGTAAATCAAATAAAAGCCATGGTATCTCACACTTAGCACGTGCCTTCTTGTGGGGAGGCACATCAGACCCTAGTGTAGGGGAGTTTCTTTGGGCCGTTTTTTACACATAGGTTAATCGAGGCTTGGAAGGCACCAGATTTCTTGGCACCAGTTAGCACCCTGCAGATCTGAGTAAGTAGAGGTCAGTTTACCTGCTAAGGGTTAGAGACCCCTTAAAACAAGGCCTTTCTCCCCAGCTGGTGTCAGGGTGGGAGGCCAGGCTCAGGCCTGCATGACAGCAAGAGAGTGAAATGTGTGGTGTGTGCAGGCTGCCTGCCCTGTGCTGCCCAGGTGGTGTGGCAGGCAGGGGTGGGGTGGTCTTTGGGGAGCAGGAGGAGCAATGTGGTCTAGAATCTGTGTGTTCCCATGATGCGTGGTGATAAATGATGGATGGGCCCTGTGGACAAGGCCTTTTTCCTGTGTTAGGAACATCACAGATGGTGGTCTTTGTCCTGGGAGCTACATTTTTAGGAATTGCCCCATATTTATTCATTTTTCTGCTCTTTATTTTTATTTTCTAAGCCCTTGGGCTGTCACAGGACTGAAGGTGAGCAGCTGCAGCGAGGTAGGCTTTTCTTCAGGGCTGCCTCAGTATGGAAGGAGCGATCTTGGGCCATCAGGGTCTGAGGCTTGTGTCTGGCACTTGCCAGCTGTGCATCAGTGACCCATCATGGGGGGCTGGGCTTCCTCACCTGTAACCTTACAGGGCTTTTAGGAGGTTGGGCTAAGATCATTTGGGGAAAGCCTCTAGCTTGTACCTGGCTCCATCGTGGGCACTTACAGGGCACTGGTTTCCTTTTGGCTTGCCCTCGCTGAAACCTTGGCACCTGAGGGGCTCACCACAGGGCACAGCAGTTGTTCCTAGCCCACTGAGAAACCCGGCCACTTGCCCTGTAGAAAACACCCAGCGCACCACATGAGGAGCAGATAAACAGGCAGCAGCTGTTCAGACCCAGAAGGCCGAGCTCTTGAGCTAGTGATGGCTTCCTGATACCCTGAGGGAAGAGGGGAAGAATGCAGGCCTTGGGGGAGAAGAGAGTGTTCCAGGTGAGGGTGGGGCCAAGCGAAGCTCGCGGCCCCTCCCATCTCACACACAGGCCCTTGAATGGCAACTGTTCCTTCCTAGGGGAGGGAAGTGATAAAGGGGTGATTCACAGCCTGACTCCTTGCCCTCGGGAAGGACAACCACATCCTTCTAGGCAGTTGGAACAGGGAGCGCAGCCAGCCACTGAGCTCAGCCTTGTGCAGAGCTGTGTGAGGGTTTTGGGGTGCACATGAGGGCTAGAATCACTGTGTGTGGTGGCAGGCAGAGGGGAAGGAAAGGAAAAATAAACCTACTTGATGTCAGAGGAGTATGGGTCTAGCTCCAAAAATAAAAGCACCAGCTGCTCACTTTCTGAAGACATACTCTGGGGCCAGCTGAGCTAACAGGAGGGGGGCCGAGCATGGGGGTGCTTCCGACTTTCAGTCGGTGAGCAGTTCCCTGGGGATGGCCTTCTAATTTCCTCTGCCTGAGTCACTATTGGCTAGAAAAAGTCTAACAGACAACTCCATTTCCTCTTAAATCCAAATTAAATAAAATCAAACGAATGATAGAGTTCTCCATATGGTAGTCACAGTTATTCCTGCGGAGTTCCAAGAATCCAGAATTGGGACAGGAAGGACGAGGGGTGTGTGTGGGATTGAGGTGGAGACTGTGGCTCTGCAAGTGGGTTCTGAACAAGGGCCAGAGACGTGTTCCGCCATGCCAGTTGCCAACAGCATGGCCGCTCCCAATGGGGTGGTCAGTGCTCCCACAGGCGGAGTCCCAGGGAGGAGAGTCACTTCCTGCTTGCCTGGCATCTGCTGCCTATCAGGCTATCAGTGGCAGGCGGGTGGGTGCATGGGCAGTCAGGGACCTGGGCCTGAGACCGGCTGAGGAGAGCGTCTGTGCTGCCCCAGATGACCTCTGAGCACGTTGCTATGCCAGCAGCACCATCTGAGCCCACGCCCTGCAGGACATCACAGTGCACAGGGGCGAGGGGAAGAACTAACATGGCACCTGATCTATGCTGGGCCCCACAGAAGGTGCCCACAGAGGACATTGTGTTTGAGCTTTGAATGCCCGCCTGAGGGTGGATTCATGGAATTGGAGGTGCTTATCAGGTTCTCTCAGGGACTTTAGTTCCCAGGAAGCCTTGAGATTCTTAGCCTGGCCTCTGACATTCAAGCTTTGAGCTGCCTCTTTGACTTCAGAGCTAGTTGGGGAGACATAAAGCAGTGAATCCAACCAACAGGTCTGGAGGGCTTGAGGGGTTCCTCTAGGGCTCGGACTCTGCTTTTCATGAGCACAAGCTCTGGTGCCCCCAGATTGAATGCTCTCTTCTCCACTTACTGCCACATGACCCAGGGAGAATTACCTAGGATTCCCCACCACAGTTTCTGCATCTGTAAAAAATGGACACTTGCAGAGGGGGCTAGGACCTGGCCCACAGGGGTATGGTGAGGACACACGTGCTCATCAGTGTGAGCCCTTAGAACAGAACCTGGCCCATCCCAAGCACAAGCTCTCACCATGGTGATTCTTAAGTCCCAGAGCTGCTCTGCACTCTGTAGACAGGAGTTTCCGGGGAAAGGCAGCTGGCTGGAAAAGGCAGGCTTGCTATGGGCCTGGAGGAGGAATAACTGGGACTAGCAAGGAAAGAGTAGGACTGAGGTGAGAAAACCAGAAAAGGGCATTAAGGGCAAAGCAAAAGCGTGGGAGGTGGACAGGAGGTGGACCGTGCCAGGAAAATGCAGGCCCAACTGAAGGTGATGTGGGGGAGGGGGAGGGCTTCAGATGCAGCCAGGGGAGTTTGGAGTTCATTGAGTGGATCCTGGAACCTTCCTTCCTCCTGTGGTGGGGGTGAGGAGGGAGCAGCGTGTCAGTGTAGGGTCCTTCTGCAGCCCCAGAACTGGGTCCTGGTGGCTCTGGCCTCCATGGCTGGCACAAGGCTAGCTAAGGACTGGAGCCTTTTTTCTAGACCTGCTTTGGTGACTCCCACATTAGCCAGTCCCAGCCCCTCCCGCTTAGGGCTCAGGCTGTGCATTAAAGCTCTTGGTACCCAGGCTTCTTGTGGAAGCAGCTGGAAGGCAGTGCTGGTGGCTTTGGAAACTCAACAGAGGGGACCCCGGCTGGCTGCCAAGTTGGAGCAGCTTCCATCCACACCGCTCAGCGGCATGAGAAAGGCAGGGCCTGTCCTCACAGGGCAGGGGGCTCGATGGGCTGGCTCTGAGGCCTCAGGGTCACCTGAAGTAACAACCCTGCTGTGTGGCCCTAGACTCCAAGATCCTTGATCTCAGGTTGGCTCCACGCCAATATTGCTGGCATGCTCTTCATTCATTAGCTCCCACCACTGGTAGCTGTCCTAGCAAACCTGCTTTTTAAGGAAGATGTCATCGCAAAGACGGCATCTGGCATTCCAAGATACTGCCTATGTGCTAAGAGTTTCCCCGGGCATTCCCAGTGGAAGTTCTTGGTAGCATCCACATGGAATGGGAGAGCTGGCATAGAGACTTGATGCTTCCTCAGCCGCGTGACCAGAGCAAGGCAGCCCAGCAGCTCCTCAGGTCCCTGGCACTGCCCCCAGAGACCCCACAGCAGGAGAAACTGGGCCCTGGGGAGGCTTAGCCCAAGGCTTGGCCCTTTGGCTTCTCAAGCTATGTGAGATCCCCATGTGGCATCTTTCCCCTTCTAGGACCCGGTGGCTTATCTAGAAGAAGGGTAACTGCTTCCTCAGGGCCTGCACTCAGCTGGAGAATGTAAACGAGCAAGGGGCTCCCTGAGTCCCCAGACTATTTTATGAAGCCACTGGGTAGGGTTGCTTCAGAAGAGCTCTTCCATACCTCGGGAATTTCACAGAACAGCTCACCTGCTCTGAAACTCCCAGGGCCGATCCAAGAACACATACCGGTGATGGCAAACCTGGTAGAGCTTTCAGTGATACAAACGGCCTATGCAGCAACTTCTAGGGCAGCATTGCCCATGAAGCCACTTTCCATTTTGTGGGAATGGGAAGAGACAGTCCCTCTCCACACCTGGATAGAGGAAGGGCCCCGAGTGAGTGAAGAGGAAGCTGCCAGGACGGCTGCCCCTGGGCTTTCAGGCTTCTCAGCTGATATGTCCCTGTGCTGGCAGGGAAGTCACCCTCCTCAGGCAGGGGCGGAAGCCCCTGTGGGATGGGCAGGAGCTTTCCTCTGTGTGTCAGTGCAGCATAAAAGATGCCAAGGGGTGGAGGGTGAGGGGCCATCTCCCTCTCTGGGATCCCTGGAGCATGAACTTCAGCCTGGCGGAAATGGATCACTCTTATCAGATCTGACCTCCTCACACCAGGGAGCAGGGAAGGGGGTGCTGCCCCATGCTGCAGTGGCCTGTCAGGTACAGCAGGAGGAGGAGGAGCCGGGGGCTGCAGGCCAGAGTGTGCGTGCGTGTGTGCGTGTGTGTGTGTGTGTGCGCGCGCGCGCGCACGCCATCAGGGCGCGGTGCCTGTGAGAGGGCCCTTGGGCTTTCTTCCCTCCAAAACTGTTGTCACTTGGTAATGGTACAAGGAGACCTTGACCTGTATTGTGTCACCAGCATTTACAATTATCTCAGATTTTGTGCCAGGCACTGAGTTATATTACTGGCCTCGGTGTAACCTGAAAGTTGGACTTGGAGGTCAGATCCGGAAATCCTGACTGCGCTGTCAAGAGCACTGCCCCTTCCGCATCCCTTCCTGCGGCCTCCTCCTCCTCCTCCTCCTTCCCCTCCTCCCCCTCTCTTCCCCCTCCCTCTTTCCCTCGCCCCCTTCCCCCTTCCCCATCCTCCCCCAGGGGTCCCCGGGCTCCGCCACCCATTGCTGCCCTCTATGCAGTGACCTCCCTGCTTCTTGCGCCCGCTCGGGTCTCCCTCCCATCGTGGGAAGTGGCTGTCTTGTGAACTTTCAGGGAAGGTCTGATTCTCTGACCCAGCTTTATTCTGCTTCCTCATGGCCCAGACCCAAGGAGCTATTTTAAGGGATTTGCCTGTGTGGAGGAGTTGCTCCTTGTGACAGTGGCCAGGGAGGTCTGGCTGCCTGGCACAGCGCTGCCAGGAAGGTTCCCTGGGGAACCCCAGTTATGCGCAAGGGGCCAGGATCAATGAGCCCTCGGGCGGTGCCTGGCGCTCATCCGAGAGGAATGGAAGCGAAGCTCCTCCTAGCGAGGCTGGTGTTTCGGAGTGGTTGGCAGATTGGCACTTCTCCCGCAGAGCCCCGTCCCATCGCAGAACGTGGCTGAGCTTTGGCTTCCAGCTGGGATTAATTATTCTTTCTAGTCATCACTCATTGGCAACCTGAGAAAAGCAGCCTCATTTTTCCCATGGTGTCTGGGTGGAACAGCTCCCAGGCTGGAAAGTGGGAGGCTGAGTCAGGGGACGCGAAAAGCAGGCCCCTTCTCAGTGCAGCCACGGCCCGCTGTCCTTGCCCACCGTCCCCCTTGGCATGATAGGAGCCAGGGTTTGGATTCAGGTCTCTGTAGGCACAGAGCCTAGAATGCTTCCACTGTGCCACCCCGGAAACTCAGTTCTGTGGGAGCCCACGTTGTTCTGCTGCCCACGCCGGAGGCCAAGAGTGCCCACACTGCCCCCACCAGCTCACTTGCCTGAGGGCTTCTGCACCTTGCTGTGGCTCTGGGGGGCAAACGCTGAGAGAGCTGCTCTGGGCTGTCAGGAAAGGGAGTGAAGGGGTGCTCCGTGGGAAGCTGGGGCCCAGCCATACCTTTCTTGGCAGTGCCCAAGAGGCTGGAGGCCTGGGGCTCATCATGTGCATCTTTGGTGAAGTGTGCAGGGTCTGCGTTAAACCCTTGGATCCAGCACGTCCCTCAGGTGACACAGGATGAGGCAATAGTGGTGGCTGGGGTAAAGCAACTGGCTGTGGAGGAGGGGCCCATGGCAAAGGCTCTCTCCACCTCGAGGCCCAGATTTTTATTTCTCTTGAACTCCTGTCCAGGGCCCTTTGCAAGTCCTGGCCCTCCAGGGAGTCTGATTGCAGAAGCTCCATGTCCTCTCCTGGGGTGGGGTGCAAGGGAGTTTCACTACTTGGCACTGGGACTGCCAGCCTGATGCCTGCTCAGACATACACAGGCCCTGGAGGGTGGAGTAGACCCCCAGTGAGGAGCTGAGGGCAGCAGGATGGGGCCAGGACATTGACAGCCCCTCTGCGAACGCCTCAGGCTCTGCATCTTGCTTGCACATTCCACGTGGTCAGGTTTCTTCACTTCTATGGGTCTCTGTTTCCTAATCTGTAAAATGGAAATAACAACAATAATGACAATGCCTAAATTGGATGGTTGGGTTATGTGCTTCCCATGTAAGGTAATAAGATAAACTGCCAGTTCAACAAATGGGAGCTGTTGTTATTAGCATTTATTGATTTTGTTTAATTTCTGTCTTTGACTGCTCATGTTAAATTATTTTCTATCTCTAATTTTTTTTTATGTTTATTATTTTACCCTTCCTTGGACTGGTCTACTTGTGACTTACTGATATTCACATTTGTTCATTCATTTTTTTTTTCTTCTGTATTTTAGGGCGGGGTCTATAGGGTGTTCAGGGTCTCACTACTAGATTGGACTCATAGTGATCCTCCTGTTTACAGCCTCCCAAGTGCTGGGGTTACAGGTGTGCCCCACCATACCCAGTCTCAATCATTGCCTCAGAGCACCTCAGGGGTAGGGCCAGCATGGCAGGCCTGGGCATTGAACTCGGCCCTTGCACCTGCCTGCAGGTGCTTTAATCCGCTAAGCTATTTGGTTGGCCCTTTTTCATTCATTCATTCAATATTTGAGCATTTTCTATGTGCCAAGCTTTGGGATGCAGCAGGAGAGATAAAATTCTCAGCCCTTTTGGAGTTTATGCTTTGGTGAGGGAAGGGTCACTGTACACACACAAACAAAACAGGTTAAATAGGTTGTGTGCTGGATAAGGGACAAAAGCTACTCTGGGACAGTCCCACCACAGGGCAACTTCTGAACCAGACTTGAGGGAGGTGAGGAAGTGAGCTCTGTGGACACTGGGGAGAAGTAGCCAAAGAGAAGGGTAACACAGAGCTGAGGCCCTGAGGTAGGACCCTGCCTGGCCTTTCTAGGGACGAGCAACGAGCTGGTGTATTCCAGGGAAGGAGCTAAGGACATTACCGTCAACAGCGGGGACAGCCATGGAACGGGGGCGTCAGCAAGAGCCCCGTGGCACACTGTGCCCAGCTGGTGGCCTCCCTGCGGTGACGTCCTTTGGGGGCTGCGGGAGAAACCTCTGCGGAACGCAGCCTGTGAGCAGTGACACAGGTGGGAGTTCCAGAGCCCCACAGCCGTGTGTGCACACTGAGAGGCTCAGTGCCTCCCAGGCGCAGGGCGCCGTGCTGAAAGCCACGCTCCAGCCAGGAGCCGCAGGGTCCTGTGCTCCAGTTGCGCAGTCACTGCCTCCATCTGTCACGCTGCCCTTGTGCTGCCAGAGGCCCTGGGTCAAGGGGTGTCCTCCATCGATCGGCACAATAAATGCACAAAAGAAAGCTTCGTTTGATCACACCCCTCCCCTACTCCTATTTTTACCATAGCTTCCAATTTACAGTTGTGAAAGTTCGTTGTTTGAAACTCAAAACGCATGTTCCTATCCATAAAACACTGCCAATGTGCTGCAAGGCTCAGGATAGGCCACCAGCACCTTCCTCTGGCTTGGAGTAGAGAGAGTGACCCTGTGAGACGCAGACGTTTCAGTTCACTTGTACAGTGGCCCAACCCGGGAACTGCCCTCCTTTGTGCAGTTGATGCAGGAAAGCCATCTGCTAGCATCCACGGTTAGTGCCATAGCTCAGTGATAACAGTGGCGGTGCTTGTGACACCAGCATTAATTTACCAATCAGTGGTTGTGAGCCGAGAAGAGGCAAAGCTGGGGTTCAGGGACACCCAGGTGGGGGGAACGGGGCTGGTGTGCAAAGTCTCCTGGGAAAAGCCTTGCTCCTAGCCTGGTAGGAAATCCAGCCAGCCAGCCTTGCCACGGCCCAGGAGGCCATCGCAGGCCTTACAGGGTGCAACTAAAACAAAGCAGTGAATGTTTAAATGTTAAAAAGTCTACTACATTAAAAGACACATGGTCATTAATCTCTCTTGCTTCAGACGCCCTTCTGCCGCCATCCTTGAGGGGTTTAGAAGCAGTTCTATGGGTCCTCTTCATGTCTTGTGTTGTGCTGTGGGGGCTGCTTTGATGTCACAAATCAATCCAAAACATTTACCATGCATGGTCATTTTGCCTTTGGGGAAGAGCCAGGGGTCGTACCGTGCCAGGTCTGGCGAATGAGGTAGCTGAGGACACGCTGTAACATTTACAAGCCTGCTTTTCCATTGAACAGCTCTTGGCAGAGACATTCACTGTATTTTTGATCATGACTCCAACGAAGACTTCCAGAACTGCTTCAGAAAGTGGAAAGAACGCTGGGCTAAGTGTGTTCAAAGTGAAGGAGTGTTTGGAGGGTGATTAATGGCAATATGGCTTTCCCTGGAATATGTTCTTTTTGTTTAAACACACTGTGCTTTGATCAGCCTCTGCTTGTGGAGCCAGGGTATTAGCAAGTGTCAGAGGGAAGGGGCCAAGCCACAGGAGGGAAGCCTGGGCGGCCCCTCTTTCTTCCCCAAACAGGAAAACCCGTTTGTCCCTGAGGGGCTGGGTTTGCTCTTCCAGGTTGCCTTCCGGGGCCATTAACAAGTGCCACACCATTAACAAGTGCCACACGTGGGGCTGGGAGGGGGCTGCAGGATGGGTAGTTTGCTGGTGGAAGCCCCATTAGAGCGTCTGGCAAGAAGTCATCGACACCTACCAGGCAGCCCTCCCAGCAGGTGGCCAGGGCTTAGCTGGAGGCAGGCGCCTCCACACACTCCAGTTTATTGTTGGAACAGGGTGGGACCTAACCAGCCTTGCACCTCTTCCGTGGCCCCAAAATAAACACCAGCTGTTGGCTGCATTGCCTGGGGCTGCCAGTCTCTGCTTGGCCTGGCCCCTCTGGATTTGTGGCAGGTGTTGCCCGACAGCCGGATTTGCTGGTGTGCCCTGGCGTGCCCTCTCCTAGGCCTCATATCCACCCACCGCCCCTGTCTCCTCCCACTCTGCCTAAGCAGGCGCTCATGGTGCTCCAAGACTCAAACTCCGCAGCCTCATACAAGGTTGGTCCTGGCTCTGCCGCTCACTTAGCTGCTGAGCTTTGGCAGTGCTTAATGAACTTCGAGCCTCAGTTTCACTCTTTATAACAGCAGCTGGTGGTGTCTCTACTGCAAGACGTTAGAATTAATATTGCTGCATGGTAAAGCACCTCCTGGTGGGTGGGGATAGGTGGTCACCCTTCTCAGACTAGAGGAGGAACTTGGTGAGTTGCTGCATCTGGCTGGACAGCACCCCATGGTGTCAGGCCGCTGGTTACTCTTCTCCTAACCAGACTTTGGCTCTGGACAGTGCAGCAAATTTTCTTGGTTCTATTTCCGCCTTGCAGTGAGCAGGTGGTGAGAACAGTTTCTGGGGCTGCGTAGAGCACCGGGTGGGTGGGATTTCTCTTCCCTCTGGCAGTGGCTCTGCTGGTAGAGTGTGAGAAGAGGCCCACCTCTCCAGGACTGCTGGAGCTGCTCGGGCTGGGCTGTCCCATGATGTTGTGCCCTGGAACCGAGTTACATGGAGCTGCCACGGCTTGCTCAGGCACCCACAGACGGGAGGTGGCTCGCTTCAACTTCTCCCTGGCTCCAGGCACTGCGAAGCTCTTGCTGTCTTTTGCCTTCTTCCATTGCTTTTATTTCCCTTTCTGGAAAGCTTGTGCTGGGAACCCCCATAGAGCATCCAAACAGAAAGGCTGTCTTTCCATAAAAGAAAATAAGCCAGGCATGGTGATGCATGCCTATAATCCCTAGCACTCTGGGAGGCTGAGGCAGGAGGAGCCCAGCTCAGAGAATTGTGCGAAATTGTCTCAAAATGAAGAATTCGAAGAATGAGCTTCATGTGAGGACCCCAGACTCAATCCCCAGTTCTGTGATAGGGAAAGGGAGTGGGGGAGGGGATAGAAAAGGAAGAAGGAGAACAAATACCTCGCTGGGTTGGGCCCCTGGGCCAGCTGCTGCTGTGGGCTCATCTTCTAATGTGGAGACCCTCGTGCAGGGCGGAGCATTTTCCTCAGGCACCTGACCTCTAAGACAGGAGGCTGAGCACGCCGCCCGGCCTCCCTGGACTCAGATGCTTCTTGTCCAAGGAGAGAAGGCAGAGGCAGTTCCATCCCAGAATGGGGGGTGCAGCCTTCTCATAGAAAGGTGGGGGAAGGGGCTGACCTCTGGAGCACTGGGGCCAGGCAGTTCTTTCAGCCCTGGCATTTCCAACTGTGTTCTTGGACGTCATTTACCCTCTCTGTGCTTGATTTCCTCCTCTAAAATGGGTCTGTGAGCCTGTGTCCTTGTGGCTTTGTTGGGGGGACGAGGCGAGCTGAGGGAGAGCTAGTGCAGCCCCCCACCCCCACAGTACAGACTCAGTGTCAGAGTCAGAGAAAGCTTACTGCTGCCCTTGGGCCATGCAGCAGCTGGAGTCCAGCCCAGCAAAGCCTCGAAGGCCTGCAGTGTATATTTAGGTCCCTCCAGCAACCTGCATGGAGCCTGGGGTGTGTTCTGGGGGAGGGCAGTCCAAGATGCAGACCGGGCAGGTGGGTGTAGGCCGACTCCGACTCCACCTTTTCCTAACCTCCTAGCTTTGGCCCAGCCAATGGGGGACACTGTGCTGTGCCTTCTTGAGAGAGCTGGGACTCCGAAGTCACCGGCAGAGGTCCAGGGAGATGGCTCAGTGGAATAAGAGCTTCCCTGCCAAGTGCAGTGGCCTGAGTTCAATCCCTGTTCCCCCCCCCCCCAAAAAAAAAAAAGTCACCAGCAGGCCCTCCCCTCCGTAGGGGCATGTGAACAGCTGCAAGGTTCTGGCTGGTCCAGGACAGGGTCTGTGGGCATTCCAGCCCTGAGTCATCTGTTCACAGGTCTCTGCTCCCTCCAGAAGCCCTTGGCCTGGCCTGTGTCGGTTGTCCTTTGCAGGCACCAGCACCTCAGGGTGCCCGCGTGACAGCACTTTCTCACATGCTAGGAGTGACACGTGGTTCCTAGAGTGAGGACTCAGAGAGGGCCCAGGACTTATAACGTGAGGTGGGCGCTGCTGCAGGCTGCGCACTTTGCCCTGTGTCCCCAAGCCCTCCCACTGTGCTGCAGTGACCCCCCCCCAGCACCCTGACAGCCCTCCTGCTCAGGCCTGGATGTCCCCTCTCCCACCTCACCCTGTGGTAGGGTCCTCTGCAGTTCGGTAGTCCTGCTTGAGACAGTGGTCCTGAGGAAGGAGAGGGGAGCTGTGACCCCAGAGAAGCACCTGCAGGCAGAGGGCGCGGGTATCAACAGACTGCAACCTGTCTTAGGGCCTGCTTCAGTGAAACCCTGCTAAGATAGAAGCTCCCACTGCCAGCAGTGGGTAGAGCTAGGACCCAACACCAACACCTCTGTAACCCGGGCCCTGGGATAGTGCTGCCTGTCTGGAGGTTTCTGGGCTTCTCGTAGTAGAGCAGAGAACCTCGTTTGACAGGAGGCCTTTGTTGTGATCGGAGGGCGGTGTCTGAGTGAGTTGGTGCTGCAGAGGGCTTCATGGGATCACAGGCATGGTGTGGGGTGGAGCTCAGAGGTCCAACCTCTGAATTGTGCGTGGCCCAGGACAGGAGCCCATGGGACCTTAAGAATCCAGTGTCTTCGCCCATATGTCAGGCAGAAGGAGCAGAGGAGCTGCTGCTAGCCTCTGGTCTGGAGCAAGGACATGTGTGAGGAGGACACCTATGTGTTTGTCACCAGAGTCCTGTCCTTGAACCTGGGTCAGTGGGTAGGCCTTAGGAACATAAAGGCCTCTCCGGCGATGATTGATAGTGTGGAGAAATAATTGGGTGTCCTTATGGTGGCGAAAACATCTTCGAGAAAATAATTTGTGTGTGTGTGTGTGTGTGTACATGCGCATGTGCATGCATGCCAGGGATTTCTGTGTGTAAGTAAGAGCTGTGGTCACTATCTTTTCCTGGGGTCATGTGTTGTGTTTTGCACTGGGGCTTGAAGCCAGTGCCTTCTCACTGAGCCTAATCCTCAAACCTGAGCCCATTTTCAACTTTTTATTTTGAGACAGGGTCTCAGTAAGTCACTTAGTTGCCCAGGCTGGGCTCCCTCTTGTGACCTTCCTGCCTCAGCCTCCCTGAGTGCCAGGATTACATGTGTGCACCACTACTTCTCGCTTTCTGGGGTCATTGTTGACCTCGAGAGCTAGAGTCAGGTTCAGACTTCACGTCAAAGAGTCTGACAGCCTCCTCCCGGGCTGTGTCCTGCCCTGCACCTTCCTCCTGTCTATGTGCCAGGCGGGCTGATTCAGACCTCACTTCCTCCCTTAGATGATCAGGAACCTGGAGGTTGGAAAGGTGAGCCAGTGACGCCAAGGGACTCTCGCAGCGGGCCGAGCCAGGGCCTTGACCACTGGGCAATGCCCTGCCCCGTGGAGGGAGAGCTCGTGAGTGGCTGCTGATGCTGCCCTGCAGAAAGGGGCCCCCTGCCCACTCAGGACACTTGCTCCTGGAAGTGACTCCTCACCAGTTTGGCTGGTGCCAGGCCAGGCCAGGTGTGACCCAGGGGAGGGCTGCGGGGAGGAGTCTGAGAAAGCCGAGCCCCAGGAAAGGCGGAGAGGGCTGCTGAAGCCCTGCGGTCAGACCTGCCCTTCCGGAGAGGACCCTGCAGAAGCTCCAGTGGGCAGGGAGCCCCAGGGCGCGTATGGCCTCCCTCTACTTGTTCACCTGGCCAGGGCTCCCAAGGACCAGCCGTGCAGGGCTGGCACACTGCACAGCCCCAGGTGGATTCCTGGAAGGAGAAGGTGAAGGCTAACAGCCTGCCCCGATTCTTGGCAGAACAGGCAGTGGAGGCCTGGCGGTTCTGCCTGAGAGCACCCACACCCAGCTCTGCCCGTCCCGCCTGGGGCGCAGATGCCGTTGGTTCCCAGAGCTGAGAGGAGAGAGGGCCCCTGGTTCCCAGTCAGCACAATGACTCAGAAGCAGCAGTTCCGCCACCTCGCCCTACCTGGCGGCCCCATGTGTCTGCCCTCAACATCAGCAAGGGGCTCGCTCAGAGCAGCCCGGTAGTGCAGGTTCACCTGGGCTGCTGTCCACTTCAAGACTGGGGTGTAATGGGAAGAGTAACTAATCCGCAGGGACATCTCATGGCCAGACTTTAAAATCTGCAATCCCAGACCCCCTGGAGCAATGCTTAGACTTTTCCAGTTGTTGCCTAAACCTGCTGCTCCCCCCACCTCCCATTTCAGGAAAAGCACAGCCTTGAAGAGTACACCAACCAGGATGAGGTCACCTCCCATCTGCTCCTCAGCTGCTAAGGTGACAGCTCTCCCCGGGCCTTGCAGGCCCAGGCCCTTGTTACCTGATCAGGCAGACTGATCCAGACCAGCAGCTCCTAGCGCAAACCCCCAACCTTGCCTTTGTTCCCTTTCTCTACAAAGGGCCTGGAAAATGAATCTTGAGCCTCTTTTATCTGCGCTTCCCAGCACAGCCATGCTGATTCATTTTGTTTGAGATAGGGCCTCACTGTGTAGCCCAGGCTGGCTCTGAACTCATGGTGATTCTCCTGCCTCAGCCTCCCAAGTACGAGGACTACAGATGTACACCACCAAGCTTGGCAGCAGTGCTGATTAACGCTTCTTTTCTGCCCTTTACCACTGCTTGTCCCCTTGATGGATGATTTATGGGACAGGTGGCCCAGCCTGGTCTATGGGGACTGTCAGTCAGAGTCAGGGCTTTTGCCCCCAAACTCTGCTAATAAATAGTATTGCCCTGTGATACAGTGTTGAGCCCTGTTTGGCTTGACTGATTTAGATTAGGACGTGGTGACATAGGGCCACGCTTGTAAGTGGCCGGGCTTCTGGAGAGAGTTCCCCACCAGCTGTTGACTTGGAGTAAATTATTTACTCTGCCTCTTGGGTTCCCTGTGTGTAACACAGGGCTAATAGAGAGCCACAAAGTCACAGAGTTGGTGGCAGGCACAGAAGCGATAGCAGTGGTAGCAAAGCGAATACGGGGTACAGGCATCCTCACTGTGCTACCCGGGCTGGCCGGGCTGACACTGTTAGCCTCATAGAGACAGAAGGCCCGGTGAAGGGCACGACTCAGCCATTTTTAGTAGACAGTGTTCCCAGAGTTATGAGCTGCCACATGGTGATCCGTGGTTTAGATTTTTACTAGGACCAGAATCCGTGCCCCTCAGCTGTCACCTCCACCCACTCCCACTGGTGTCCACCCCCTAGTCTTTCTCTGGATTGGCCTACTTTGTGCATGTATGCTGTGCTGTGCTCTTTTGATGGCACACGGAGTGAGTGCAGCACGTCCCCTGGGCTTGCTCTGGCTGGCAGGGCCTGTCTAGGTCCAGGCACTGGTACCCCTGGGACTGCACCCACCTTCCTTACCCAGTGGAGTCTGTGGGTTTTCCCCAACCCTAGCCCCTTGGATCCCCAAGGCCAGGTCTTTTGGGAAATGCTGATGTCACCCACAGTTCCTTCCCAGCACTTCCACAATGGTCAGAGAGGTGGGGGAGGAGTGGAACTGGCTCAAAGCCCTGCTGCTCTGCCCCCCCCTTCCAGGAGGGGGCTGGGAGAGAGGCAGGAAAGCATCTCTATTTGTTGTGAGCACTGCCTGACTCTCAGCCCCTTCCCAAGTGCTGATGAAAGTTGCTGCAGTCCGGGTGAGGCTGTCTTCCCTGGAGACCTAGGGTCACGGGACTTCTCTCTTGGGGCAGTCAAGGGGGAAGTGGCCAGATGCTTCACTCTGGAGTTGGCTGTGTTCTGGCTAGAGCTGGGCCAGTGTGAAAGTCGAGTATCCATTTGGAGAGAGACAGGTGGCTGCAGGTAACAGAACCCCAGCAGCACTGACTCTACTGAAGGGAATGAGTCTCTGCCTTTCAAGGCAGCTCATGGTGAGCTAGTGAGGAACTATAATTCCTCTTTTAACAAATGTTTAGGTTACTTCCAGTTTTTTTGTTTTTTTTTTTTTCCACACTGCAGTGATGCCCTAGATGTTCATAAAAACATTTTTGGGAACTTAGGCTACTATTGTTGTAGGATGAATTACTGGATGACATCAGTAGGCAAGAGTTTGGAATTCATACAGGCAGGAGTGCTCACACTTAATTCATTTCCTGTCATCCATATTTTAATCCATAACATGGGAAGTCTGGTTTGTAGCGAGAACCCGTGGATCACTGACATCTATGGAAACAACTCAGGAATATTTCATTATTTTAGCTTCTCTTCCACTTTATGGCTGGGCAATAGAATAAGATAATATTCAAAGGCAAAATATGTAGCACAAAGGATTCCTGGTCAACCACCAGATATATTGGAATATCCTGTAGTCTTGATTGCCCTCGTTAACTGTTTCATTCAATAGCTATGTGATTCCTGTTGGAAAGCAAAGAATGAAAAGTCCAAAGGTACCAAGTGTCGACACTGGAAAAGTGTGAGAGTTCATATTGCTGGCAGAAGTTTCCAAGGTTCAGCCACTCTAGGAAAGGGTTTGGCAACATCTAGCTTCAAAGGAACACACATCCTGTGAGTGCACAGCCCGCACTCTGGGGTAGCAAACTCCTCCACACTCATCAGAGGACATGCTCAAGGTTCTTCCTACTGCATTTTTGTAAAAGTAAAACCCCAGTCAATTAGGATGAGATGGCATGCACAGCTGCACTCCGGAGCCCCCAGATTTTATTTCGTGCTCACCCCACATATCATCGCATTCATTGCAGGCACTTGAGGACGAGCTGGCAACAGCTCCAGAGAGCCCACAGCCCCTGGGCTGCTGTGGTGCACAAAGGAGCCAGGGGCTGACACGTGCTGCGAGGCTGAACTCCAAAACTGGGATGGCCAGGTGACAGAAGCCTTTTCTAAAGGGCCATGTAGTGTGCGATTCCATTCAGATGAGATGTCTGGAGCGGGAAAACTCATAGAGATGGAGAGCATGCTAGTGGTCTCCAGGGGCTGGAGGCAGAGGGATGGGTGGGAGGCAGTGGGGAGGCTGCTTGCTGTGGTGATGAAAACTTTCTGGAATTAGATAGAGATGTTGTAATACTTGCTCTAGGAATGCACTAAAAGCACTGTAAATTACACACTAAATGATGAAGTTGATGATGTATGCATTATGCTTGAAAAAAAAAAACCTTCTCAAAAATAAAAAAAAAAAAAAACCTTCTCAAAAACAAACGAAAAGAACAACTATAGCAGTATTAAATTATAAGCCAGAACTTGGTCCAGAGTAATGCACCTCATCTTTTAAAAATACTGTTTCTATCTGCAAGTGACACATTTCACCAGTCCAAGTCACACCCAGCTTCAAGTTGTTGAGGAAGCACAGTCAACGCCCTGTACCTAGAAAGGATGTGGAGAACTAGAATATACAGTGACAGTCCCTCGTGGCCATGCCTGGGAGTGGTCACACGCCCAGAGGAGGGACCAAAAGATGTGGTGTGGTATATTCACTTGACCAGACTACGAAAATGAACAGGAATAAGATTTATAAGTCATGCTGGGATGTAGCTCAGTGGCACAAGCACCTGCCTGGTAAGCAGAAGGTCCTGAGTTGATTCTTGGCACCAAAATTTTTAAAAATACAGTATAATCAAATTTATAAGTGAAAACACAGAAAGGCTCCCCTCAGTAGGGTGAAAAAACTCAGAAAGAATATTATTTATTACATCATTTATGTAACTTTTTCCTCTGCAAATGTCATATCCTTTATGTTAATTTAAAATATTCACAAAGTCGGGCGTGGTGGCGCATGCCTGTAATCCCAGCACTCGGGAGGCTGAGGCAGGAGGATTGTTGTAAGTTCGAGACCAGCCTGAGCTACAAAGTAAGCTTAAAGCCAGCCTAAACTGCATAGCGAGACCCTGTCTCAAAAAGACAAAAAAAAAAAAAAAATAAATAAATAAAAAATAAAATATTCACAAACAAATAGTTATGCCTAGTGCCCGGCATCAGGCTAGGGTTGGGAATGTAGCTGTGTGCAAAGCAGACAAAAATCTCCACCCGCAGAGAGCCTGCTTCCAGTGAAACATCTAAAAATTGAAATAGAACAGTAAAATGCCACAGTGAAACAGTAAAAACTAAATATATAAAAAGGAAAAAGTGAAATATAAATTAATTAAATGAAAATATAATAAGGGACATTAGGATCAGATGCCCAGGTTTATTAGTACAGAAATCTGCCTCATCTCTGAATTTGAAAAGGAAGACGGGGTAGTCTTAACGGAGGTTTGATTTGGGGCAGAATCTAGTTATGGGACTTGAAAGAGCAAAAGTGACCCCCAAGTGCTGCGGGCTCCCCCAGAAGGTTCTTGTGTGCCCATCTGGAGGGCGCTGGGGCTGGGTTCTTGCCGCTGTGGTTCAGTGGGAACACCTGTCCTCCTTTGGGGTCTATAGCGGGTCAGACTTTCCTCTGGGGACCCCATTGGGTGGGTGCCTGGCCTGCCTGGAGGCCGATGGAGAGGGCACAAGGACCCGCCTGCTCCACCCACCTCCAGAGGCCTCTGTCCGAGTGGGCTGGCCGGGAGCTGGCCCTGAAGTTCACGTTTATGTTCAAAACTCCCAAGCGACTCTGAGGCAGATTGCGTGCTGGAGCCGCTGCCCAGGCTGGTGTTTCTCCTGTTGTACTCATCCCGGTTTCCATCATGTGCACCCTTCTCCTCATCACATGTCAGCCTAGATAGGCCTCTGGAGGCCACTTCTGCAGGCCAAGCAGTCTCCATGCAGCAGCTGCCGGCACCTCCCTCTGCACCTTGCTGGCTGCAGAGCACCCTTGGTTGCTGGAGCCCTTTGAGGCGAAACTCAGATGCTCTTGGAAAGGGCTTTCCAGGTTCTTCTGAGGTGCACAGGCTTTTCCACACCTGTCTTATGGTCATTTAAGTTAAAGTCTGTGAGGCCTTGCGCCAGGCAGTGTGCCGTGAGGCAGGGTCCTGCTGTTGCACTCCAGGCTCAAGGGCGCCCCTGAGCAGGACACTTATCAGTGTGTGCGAATCTGAGTCCCCCCTAAAAGTGTAGGCCACATGCTGAGTTTTCTGACCTCAGGGGCAGTTCATTACGTATGATAGCTGTTGTAGAGCCCTGACCCAGCTTCACTTTCATTCTTCTTGGTCAGCCATAGTCCCCACTGCAGTTCCCTTTCCCCGTTTTATTTTCATTCTTGTTTGAGCTTAAGCCTGTGTATCCTCAGCAAGCATCGTGTGCCGAGCATGTGCACGTGTGTATTGTGCTATGTATTATATCTGGTAACTTCACACCGTTATAAGGTCTGTCTGCTTGACGTAAGCATCTCCTCTGTGCTTTCGGAGTGCTGTCTGACATTCCCTACCCGCCACACACGTGCACTGTGCCACCATGGCCGCAGAGCTTCCCAATGTCTAGCACAGACATCTGCCGTGGGCAAGCATCCACATCCAGGCTCCCCAGAGATTTCTCCGATGGCGTGGTTGCCGCACTGTGGGGTGCACAGGCTACTTTACACTGCTTCTCAGGATGGCCGTGCCAGGGTGTGCAGCGCCCACCAGCACACGCGGGTCTCCCACTTTCTTTCCTCAGCAGGCCGTTGGCCCTCCCCCTCCATCCCACCTCCCAGGAAGGTGCAGTGAATTTTAATCCCTTTGGATCACTCCTTCCTGGCCCGTCTCCTTTACCCAGAATGAAAGTTCTTTTTATAATTTCCTACCCAGGTCTCACTTATAGGACCAGAAACCTAAAACCTTCCTCTATTATCTTTAAAAGCTCAGCCAGGTTTCAAGACTAAACCTCCTTTGTTTTCTCACCTCCTCTGAAATAACCCCCTTTCATCTTGTGTCCTCCTGCTTTTTGCAGTGCCTGGGAGGGTGCCCCTGGCTGCTTCTGTGGATTGCCCAGGAAGGGCCTGAGGGAAGGGCACCTCTGCTCCACCTGCCTGGCCAGAGTGGGGGTGGGGTGGGCGTGGGCCTGGCTCCCATCTCCGTCTCCAAAGACAGATTGGGGGTTTAGCTGGGTTTAAATTAGCCTTGCTTGCAAATGGAAATAAATTGGGCTTATTTGCACTGGATAATTATAGGAAAAAAGAATCCTACACAGCAATACTGCCCAACTGTTGGGTTGAATCATTCACTGATGATTAGTTATAAGCATTCTATGACATCTTTCGTTGCTGAGGTGGATAATAACTAAAGTCTTACGTCTTCTAGTTTTTTCTTGCTTTTACTTTGCCCTGTTCCAGCGAGTTCTACACATGACCTTAGGCCCAAGGTCACTTACACATTACATGTTGGTCTGATTTCTCCTGTTACATCACAAGCTGTGGCCAGCACTGTTCGGCTCTCTTTTCTTCCCAGGGCCCCCTGTGCTGTCCCCTCCTCTGCTCCACAGACCCCTGGATTGAGCAGGTGCTCAGTAAGCACTTGCTGGGTGCTTGGTACAAGATTACATGTTCACCGTCATCTCCCAAGTCAGGGGCAGACCATTAGGAAAAACAAGTAAAACTCTTTCCTTTAAAAAGTGGCACTGCCTCCTCACCCTCACAAACCTTCGCTTAGCCTCACTTATTGTGGTTGAGGGTATAGGGCCTGAGGGCAGTGGCTCTGAGAGGGTTTAACAGAGGCCTAACAGACTAGGCTTCGAGGGAAGACTGGAAGCCTGTGCGAGGCCCAGGGTGGCCTAGGAACTCAGCCCTGGATGGCCGTTGCTCCCCTCCCCACCTCCTCTGCAGGACAGCCCCTCCCTTGGGGTATGGGGCCTTGAGGGCCACCCTGCAGTAATCAGCCCCTTGCAAACCCAGCACTGTGTATTGTAAGGGGAGAGTTGAATATTGTGGGAAAGGCTGCATATTTCCACCATGTTAAGAAAATAAGAAGCTGGCATCTTGGAACTTCCCACTCAGTTGGCCAGAAATGAGAAGGACCTCAAAAGGGAGAATGTTAAAGTAGCATGAGCTGCACCGAGTGACTGCTCCCGGCCAAGAAGAAAGTGAGCGTGTGTCCCATCGCCCCTCACCTGGGAAAGGACCGATGGATGCATCCGCCTCTGTACTGCTCTCCCGAGCAACTGTCCACTTGGGACTGTGGCCGGAGTGGGCTCAGGAAGAGAGGGCAGGAAGTGCTGGACAGAAGCGTCCTTTGTCCTGGGAAGGCACTGCTTGTTCCTGTCTGAAATGAGGATGGGCCTCCAGCAGAGGCCCTGCCTTAGGAAGCCAGCAGGGCCCTCAGTTCTGCAAGTAGAAGATCCGACAGGTAGCCTCTTCTGGCTCGTGCTCTCTCCCTCCTGCTGCCAGGGTGAGCTTAATTGGGAAGATCCAAGAATCATCTTGCTTTTAATAAAAACTTAGGCTGGGTTATCTCAGGGTCACCTGCAGGGAGGGTGATGCTTCAAAGCTGCTGGCCTGCCTGCCTTAATGGGCTGGGGGAGGTTGTCCGAGGAGTGGCCGTAAAATCACTTGCCAGATTTGAAACCTGAGACTGTGATCCATGAATCATGGGGAAGAACTCCCAGGTGTGCAGAGTGAACTGTGTTCTGTGTGCTGACTTGGATGGGCACCAGCTCGCACTCCCTCCCCGCAGCCGGCTGGCTCTGGCTAGGTGTGCCTCGGCTGTTACCCAAAGTGCAGAAGCAGAGGGCTGTAGCCTCTCACGACAAAGACTTCCCTCTGGCTTGTGAAGGAGCCACTGTCTCTGCACCTTGCCCGCTTTTCATGGTTGATGATCATGGCCTCTAGTGGTGCTGGAGCCCCAGTTTTCCTCCAGGATCTGTGCAAAGCTTTGCACCCTGCCCTTTCTTTAGACCGGCAGCACCCACAGCCCTGTGGGGCAGAGCTGTTACCACACACTGTTGTTCCCATTTTACAGATGAGGAAGCAGAGGTTCCACAAAAGTGGGAATGTCCGCCCAAGGTCACAGGAACAGTGAATGTGTGGCAGAGCTGGGTTCAGACAGCCCCGGGGCTCTGCAGCACTTGGTGCTCTCTCTGGTGACTGCGCCAGAGGGCCAGCCCTGCTCTTGAGATCGGTGATGTCTGGTGGAAAAAGCAAGCCTCCCACAGACTCCCCGGGAATTCCAGGAGGGACTGGCTGAAGCTCCCTGCACTGGCGATGACTTCACTCGTGCAGCACTCCTGTGAGACTTATTTTATAAACGCAAGACTGGGGCTCAGTGCTACACGGCTCATGGGCAGACTGGCCTCGCAGACCCGGACTTACGGCCCTCCCAACCCCACAGCACATTCTCCTGGTGTGAGACCATGACAGGTGGAGACTCTTTCAGCATGGTGAGGAGAAAGGCCTTGAAGGGTGGTGCGAGGGGGAGTGAGCATTCAGGCCTGGGAGTGGAAGAGCAGGCAGGCGGGATCAGCAGGAAGTCCCCCAGCCCCTCGCGCACAGGAGCAGCCAGTCTTCTGCAGTGGCTGAGACCATCACTTGGTGGCTCCGCTGATGACATAGTACCTGTGAAGGCCAAGTTTCCTCCACCCCAGCTCCCTGGGTACCTGATTGGATGAGGTCATTGCAGTGGGTGTAGCCCTGCCAGGATGACAGATTAGTCCCAGGCCACCGTGGTGTGGAAGGAATTGACTTCATCCCTGGACCTCTGTGCTGCTGCAGCCTCCTCCCACCTCCTGTCCTCTCCAAAGATGCCTGCAGGCGAGCCCCTCACCCCCCAAGGGGCATCTCATCTCTCGGCAACCGGCAACCGGCAACCGTGCTGTGCTGTGCTGCCTGCCCACGTGTGGTACCTCATCTGATCTTCATTCATCCAGCAAACATTTATAAAGTGCCTACTGTGTGCCCTCACCATGTGCAGAACTGCAAACTTCTGAGGGAGCCAACTCAGTTATACTGCAGAGAGGAGGGAGCTCAGAGATGGCTGGGCTGCTGGGTATTCACCCAAGTGTTCTGTAAATGGATGCATGGTGGGGCACAGAGGTCAGGAATTGGCCAGGAAAGAGCAGAATGCTCTGCACTTGGGCAGGAGGAAGGAGACACACTTTCCAGGGATGAGGGAACAGCCTCCCACCAAGGCCTGGGGGTATGGAAGAGCCGTTGCTGCTGGATCTGGGAGCCCGCTTCCTGTCACAGCCAGACCCAATTTGAAGGTAGAATCCAAGAACATCCTTTTCTTCAGAGCTTAGGCTGGCTTCTCTGTTGGTAGAGTTGGAACGAAAGAGGCCCTAGGTTACTGCCAGGTTCTGAAGTGCATTCAGGAATTGTGATTGCCAGGGAACAGAAATTCTAGCACTGAGAGCAGATTCCACTCAAACCCTGGGCTGCTCTGTTTCCTAGGGTTCTCCTTGGTACCTGCAGGTCTCAAGCTGTCTGATGCAGGTCGGAGCTGGAGAACACAAGAGGGGTCTGGGGTTGGGTTCTGGACCCAGACAGAGGAGATGCAAGCAGGCAGGACCTTCCCTACATCTGGGGTTTCACAGACCTGGCTGTGTGTGCACTGGGCTCACACGCATGTGACCCGTGGCAAGCCTCCCAACTTCTGAGCCCACGGCTCCTCTCTTGCAAAATGGGGGTGATGACCCTGCCAGTGAGTCCTCATGCCTGAAGGGCCTGGCCATGAGCCCGGCAAACATGGGCACCTTGATGGGCTGGATTTCATTCCAGAGCAGGTCAATTGGGGATTTGTGTACTTTACAAGGGAATTTCTCATTTAATAAAAATTGTGTTGGTGAATTTTTTGTACGTGGAGTTAATGCTTTGAAAACTAAAATTGTGATGTATACAAGTATTTTACCCAACTTCACACCGAGCTGAGTTAGCATCAGTGGGGAGCTGAAGGGCTGACTGGTAGCCCAGGACTCTGTGTCTGACACAGAACGTTTGCCAGTGACTGCTCACACCTATGGGTGACATGGAGGGAAGGAGAGGAAGTGCTTTAGCTAATACCCCAACTGCCTTGGAGGAGTTGGAATTGAATAACTATAGATGTAGTGGGCTTTGAATGAACACCATGCAAAGGAAATTGAGGAAACAATTCTGTTCAAATCAGCAGCACAGAATAAAATGCTTGTCTTGCTGCACTAAAGCTGTCTTTCCATTAAACTAACTTCCCACTTGCTTTCCCCTAACCCTGGTCCCTGCCCTTATGTCTTGAGTAGATTCTCTATAAACAGTTCTAAGAAAAATTTAAAAAAGAAGCACAGGCTACGACCCATGATGTCAGTGGCCCAAGTGCTACTAGCCAGAGGTTCACAAGCAGGTGCCAGATGTGGGTCACCCATGAGCTCCCTGGCACCTAGCATGGCTCTCCGCTTCCTAGGGTCCTGGCCCCAGAGTTCACATTTCTTAGAATGCATTTGCAGTTCAGGATCAGCAAGTTAATAGAGGAGGAAGCAGTGAGGGTCTGCTTCTGTTCTGCCCTGGTGGTCTGTCCGCAGCCATCCATGCAGGTGAAGGTTGGAATTCCCCAGGTGGTCTGCCAGCGCAAGTACAGGAAGCACAAGAGGAAGCAGGAGTGAGCCACAGAGGCTGGTGGGAGCTGCAGAGGCTAGCTGGTGCAGACAGGAGCTCGCACGAAGCAGGTCCAGTTTACGTGAGCAAGAATGCTCTGGTTGTCACAAGCCCGGAGACAGAATGGACCACCTCCCTCGTGACTTCCTCTTTGATGCTGAGTGCACAGAAACACCAGACTGCGCTCAGTGACCTTGCAGGTTCCTTTCTGGTCCAGAGAGCTTGACTCTTATTGTCTCTCAGCCATCACTGGCCCTTTCCAGTTGTGTTGGAAGCTTAGGGGACATGGCCCTTGCGCCTCACTCCTCTTGTGGAGAAACCCCACTTGCGTCCATGAAGAAAACAGTGCCAGGGCCTGGAGGCGGCACAGGGTGTATGCTTGCCCTCTAGTCTGGGGCTCACGGGGTGTTTGTGTGATACCTGCCAGGCTCAGAGCCCGTGGTGACACAGCCACTTGGAGAGTAAGTTTGCAAAAGGGATTGATACTTCTGGGCCATACTCTCCTTGCCCTACCCTTGGCAAATGTCCCCGTCGCAAACCCAGACTCGCTGACTGTAGGAAGAGGCAAAGCATTTATTCTGAGGTTTCCCAGAACAGCTCGATGGACGCTGCCCAGAACACCCTTGAACATACAACCTGGCGTGCGGTAGTGAGTTTACTCCTCAAGATAAATTCCTGGCAGGGGACTTGGTGAGTCAGAGGCTTTACATTTCTCATTTTGATGTGTTGGCAAGTGGTCTCCTGAAAGGAGCCTGCTGCTGCCCGCAAGATGTGGGACGTAAGGTTTCTCCCCAGCGTTATCAGTGCTGGTTCTTCCTCAGCTTCAACGTCTTTGTCTTTCAGACAGAAGAGAAGTGCTATCTTGTAGCTCTGGTATGGCTGTTTTCAGTAACACATGAGGTTGAGTATCTTCCCACGTATGGGTCAGCCACTGTTTTAGGTAAATGCCTATTTATGGTCTTGGCCCATTTTACTTTTGGGGTGTGGTTGGGCTCATAGCCTTGGATTTAGAGGATTGCTCCCTGGAGAGAAGGAGCGTCCTCCAAGAGCACTTGGTGGGGTTGCATCTGCTTCCTTCTGGGCTGCGAGTTGGAGGCCCTCAGCCTTACAGGGCAGGGACTGCCCTGAGCCTCTACTTGTCCATAGAGGGGTGGTGGGGACACCCCCCCCACTTCTTGAGCCCACCCCAGTGGTACACGGGCACCTGGGCAGACTCATGCCATGTGGGGCTCCGTGTTGGACTTGCTGCTTCTTGGATGGGGGCGTGCCGGCCGCAGCAGGGTCCCAGGAACGAGCTTACGTATGTGCGCAGCTGCCCGAGGATTTCTTGGGGTTGCTGGGGCAGGTCTGAGCTGTATGTGCATAGTGCAGGCATTCCAGATAATAAGAACGACCTGGAAGGGTTTTTATGCACAACATGAGGAGCAGCAGCCCATCATCTTCTATTACCCAAGAGAAATAATTATAAAGTAAGTAAAAAAAAAAAAACAAAACCCACACTGGGCTTGATGGTGCATGCCTGTGATCACAACACCCAGAGGCTGAAGCAGGAGGATCTAGCTCAGCCTGCAGGACGTCAGCAACTTAGCGAGATCCTGTCTCAAAGGAAATCAATCAATAAGAGCTGAGGGTTGAGGAGATAGCTCAGTAGAAGAAGCGCCTACCTGGCAAGCTCAGTGTCCTGAATTCAATCCCCAGTACTGAAAAAAAAAAATGTAAAAAACTAGACTGGGCATGACGGCATTCGCCTGGGGAGACTGCAGATAGGAAAATCACTATGAGTCTGATCTATGTAGGAGACCCTGTAGACCCTGTCCTAAATATAGGGGGGGAGGGGAGAGCTGAGAATGTAGCTCAATGCAGAAGTCCTGAGTTCATTCAATCCCTAGTACTGCCCCCCCCAAAAAAAGTCAAAAAAGAAGAGTAAAAAAATAAATAAGAAAGTGTTTTGTTTTGAGACAGGGTCACACTGTGTAGTGCAGGCTGGCCTTGAACTCACAGCGAAGCTCCTGCCTTAGCCTCCCACCTCATCCTCCGAAGTGCTGGCATCGCAGGCCTGTGCCACCACACACCTGCCTATAAAAAATAAAATGACAATGGCAGGTCTCTTTTATACGCATTTGGAGCCCATTGATGGGAGCTGGGGAGGTGGAGACTGAGTTGCTCTTGATGCTGCCCTTGGTGTGAGGGAATTCCCAGGAAATTTAGGAAATAAAAATATGATTACCGCACACCAAGGGGCCAGGTACCACAAACACCTCCCTTGCATTGTCCCTTTTAATTCTCCCTCCAACCGCCAGGCATGGCCTCTCAGTACTCTCCTTTTACAGATGTGGAGCGGGGGCTCACAACAGTGGATGAGTGTCCACGATCCCAGACCTGTGGGGGCAGCCTGTTAGCCCTGGAAGCTCTAGAGTTCGCCGTACTGCCCTATACCAAATTAGAAGCATGCCTGGGATTTAGTGTGCGTATCAGGTGCCACTCACAGGCTTCCCTCTTCACACCCTGATCCCTGTGAAAGCAGAGGGAAGATTCTACATAATAGTGTCCTGGCTCCATGCCACAGTGCCCAGCTGCTACCTCTGCGGCCAGAGTAGCTGGGGTGGGCTCTGCCCTGGGCTCCCAGTGTGGGCTGGGAGGGCTGGAATCTACAGCTCAGCTCCTTTGTCTGCATGGGCCCTGGTGTGAGCAGGCCTGTGGGGAGGGGGCCTGTTCCCTGGGGGTGGGCTCTGGCCAAGAGAAACAGGCTGAGGTCAGAGGGAGGGGCGCCCACCCTTCTGGAATGCTTGGATGACGTGACTTTGGAGGGGCTCTGGCAGGAGGTAGGCTGGCCACTTCCCCTCTCACCTCGGGCTGATGAGGAATCAGGAATTGGGAGTAGGGCAGGAAGCCCAACCAGATGCAGGGCCTGGCAGGCTTCCCCGCCCTGTGCAGGCTCTTCTGCAGCCAGCTTGGCAGGCTCCCCTCTTCTTCCCCCAGGGGACTACCCAGCAACAGATGATGCCCTGGGGTTGTCCCAGCAGCAACCAGAGGCCCCACAGCAGGAAGGGCTGGGAGAAGGGGGCTGGGTTATTGTAAGCTCTCACAAGCTTTTCAGTTAAGTTTATCGGTACATTTTCAGTATATGTGAAATTACATTCATCGTAGGGAATCTGTATGTGTACATCATATAGCTTGATTTCCCTTTTTTCCCCCATTCTCCCTCCTTCCCTTCAACCCTTCTTGTCTGGACTACACTGAGTCTTATCAGATAAGCGGCATGGCTTTTTGGAGAATTAACCACACTTTCAATGTTATTAGATCTCATCAGGAAAACAAAGGAAGTCAAGACAGAAAATTTCTTTCCAGGACCTCATAACTCAGTGGAGGATGGTTCTGGGCATGAACCAGGATGGACATGCAGGCCTTCACAGTGGTGGCCTCCAGTGCTGAAGAGGAGGTAGCTCCAGGTCCCGTAAGGTTTTCAGAAAAAGAGGAGATGGTGCTCAGAGAGGGAGGGGCCTTGTGGAACCTGGGGTAGGGGAGGGGAAAGAGGGATGCCAGGCCAAACTCCAGGATCGGGGCAGCCAAAAGGGGTCGGAACACTGGGTAGTCCAGCTTCAGAACGGGGCTAAGGAATCTAAGTGCAGTTTTCCGGTCCCAGGAGCCAAACAGGAGCTGATGGTGTTCCCAGTTTTGCTGCTTGATTGGGAACTTGCACTGCATGCCAGGGTGTCCTGCGGCCAGCACACTCCCAGGCGCGAGCGTGCTGTTTCAGCCATCAGCTCTGTCCGCCTTAGTGTTAGAGACCTGGGTTCTGTGTGCTGAGCCACAGCAACCAGGTGGTGTCTCTTAAAGTCAGGGTTCCTCCTTCATTGGCCAGGGATTCTGCTGCGGACTGCTGGGGTGATTGGTGATGTGGGGACTGCAGAGGCCTGGCACCAACGTCCTCCAGTCTTGATTGCGGTGGTGCTGTGTTCCTGCTGACACAGCTTCTGGGGGCTGGGTGAGGAACAGAAAGGGCATTGGTGAAGCTGCTCGGGGGTCTTGATTGGACTTTGGAGGAATTAGTCCAAGAGCAATGTTACCAAGAACCCCTTTGGGCAGGGCAGATAGCTCAGCAATCTAAGTACCTGCCTGGCAAATACAAGGACCCAGGTTCAATCCCTGGTACTTACTATATGCCGTGCGGACCCCACACTGAGCTAGCCACCAAAACTGGGCATTATGGTCCACGTTTGTAACTCCAATGCTGGGAGGCTGAGACAGGAGGATCACTGAGTCTAAGCTGTGTAGCAAGACCCTGTACCAAATAAATAAATAGTTTTAAAAAATGTTTAAACCCTTAATATCAAGAGTGACATCTTTTCTCATCTAGTTTTTTTGTTGTTGTTGTTTTCTTTTTAAAAAATTCTTTTTATTTTAGTACGAGGTCTCGAGGGTCTCACTATGTAGATCAGTATCGTAATGATTCTCCTGTTTTCAGCCTCCCAAATGCTGGGATTACAGGCACGAAGCACTACGCCCAGTCTCAATCGAAGTCTCAGCATGCCCCTGGGGCAGGTGCAGGGATCAAACCCCGTCTCTGTGCCTCCCTAAGCAGGCGTTTTAGTCCACTGAGCTATCTGGCCTGTCATGTCTAGTTTTTCTTAATAACAGCTTTTCTTGTTTTTTATTTTGTGTTTTCTTGAGATAGGGTCTCACTGTATAGTTCAAGCTGGCCTTGAACTCACGATGTAGCCCAGGTTACCCTCAAACTCACAGCAGTCTTCCTGCCTCAGCTCAAGTCCTGGGATTTTATGCATGTGTCACCATGCTTGACCACGAACAGCTTTTCTGAGATAAAATTTGTACACTGTATAGTTCATACCTCTAAAGTATGCAGTTTGGTGACTTTTAGTATATTCATAGAGCTGTACAGCTACCACCAGCCAATTTAGAAAATTTTCATCTTCTGGAAAAGAAACCCCACTAGCCCCACCCCTGAGCCCTAGGCAGCCCCTCACTCACTTTCTATCTCTGTGAATTGCCTGTTGTGGTATTTTACGTGCAGGCACCTCCGCCTTGCAGCTGTTTTGATTTCCAGTTCTTTGACTTTATAATTGTATGAAAGCTTATCTGTCATCTATCTATCTATCTATCTATCTATCTATCTATCTATCTATCT
>PVKA01023004.1:0-36273 GCA_004027165.1 Ctenomys sociabilis | reverse complement strand
TGGAATGGCAGAAGGTGGGCAACATTCGTATCTTCTTTTTGTGGCTGTGGATGCCTTTCAGCACAGCCTTCTTGGCCTTCTAAGCTTTGCTTTGGTGTCAGCTTTGGGAGGGGCAGGGGCTTCCTTCTTTGCCTTCAGCTCCATCTTGGTAAAAAGGCTCTCTTCTGTTTCAGATATTTTTGGTTCACTTTTTTTTTTTTTTCTTTCTTTCTTTTTTTTTTTTTTTGGTGGAACCGGGGATTAAACTCAGGCCCTTGCACTTGCCAGGGAAGCATTTATTCAATTGAGCCACCTCCCCAGCCCCGGCTCACATTTTATTCAACCCTTCATGGCCCCTGAATCCATTCACCCTCAAGGTGAGTGGAGCTAAGAGATCTATTTGCCCTTCCTTCATGACCTTAGCAAATTTTTTGGCAGGAGGACTATTGTTGATCTGAGTAACTTTTTAAATTTTATCTTATTATTTGTCTTTTTTCTTTTTTTTGGCAGAACCAGGGATTGAACTCAGGCCCTTGCACTTGCCAGGGAAGCGCTTATTCCACTGAGTCATCTCCCTGGCCCCTATTATTTGTCTCTTTGATTCAGGGTTTCATTATGCAGTTTGTGCTGGGCTTGAACTCACTCACAGTGATCCTCCTGCCTCAGCCTCCTGAGTACTGGGATTAAGAGCATGCACCACTAGGCTTGCCTCTGACTAATTTCTTTTTGTATTGGGAACTCTTCCAGATTCCACCCTGTCCTTCCAGCACACACATCTGTAGTAGATTTGTGGTCATCAGTTTGTTTAAAATGGAACTGTTTCCCAGAATTTCTTTTCCTGTGCTTCTGGGTTAGTTTAAGCCATAGAAGACAGTTTTTACAAGACCTGGAAGACAGAAGTGAAGCCCCAGCTATATTTTACATGTGAAGGTCAGCGAGGGCCCCAGGAATTGGAGTCGCTGTGGGCAGCACCTGAGCCCTGGCTGTTACAGCTCCCACAAGATCCCCTTCATTCTGGGCTGTGGGTCAAGTGCTTGCTTACCTCTAAGGCAAAGGGTGTTCGCTTCTCCTGTGGGTCATCCACAGCGGTGTTGGGACAGAGTGAGTGACAGGTGGGGATTCCAGCTTGTTTATGTGGCATCCAGTTGGCTTTATGCGCCTCCACTCCTCCTTGTGATTCCTGTTTGTCTTAGCCTTTGTCCACACTGAGCTTCCTTTCCGACTGCCAATCCATCTGACAGCTTATAGAGTCCAGTTGACCACTAGTTACAGAGGCAACAGTTAGTGGGGACTGTGCTACTGGCTTCCTATGTTAGGTCAGACTCCTGAGAAGTGTCCCTGGTTCTGTATCACAGATAGTAGCTATGTTTCTCTGACCCACCTTGATAGACACACAGTCAGCGAGGTCTAGGCTGATACCTGCTCATCCCTAGACAATCAGCTGCTTTTCTCATGGTTTGCCCGGATGAGCCCACCACCCCTTCTCAGGCAGGGAAGCTCACGTAGGGAAGGCTTGTTTCCTTTTAGAATTCAGTTAATTGGAGAGTTATTGATTTTTTGCTCTTTTCTAGACTAAAAAAATTGAGAAAAGTATTTTAATTTTGGCAGATTTTTCTCATTATTGCTACAGGATCAAAAATATTTCATCCTTTTTTTTTAACTATGAGGACTCAAACTCACAACCCTGCACTTTTTGAGCAGACACTGTGCCACTGAGGTATATCCACAGCTCATCCTTCACTGTGAGCCCTAGCAAAACTCTGGAAAGTGTCCCTAAAGGCTGGACGTGTGTCCTTTTAAGCCTCCTTTGACCTTTCTGAAGCTGGATGCCCACTTGGTGACTGCTGCTACAACCATTCTGGACCTGACAACAGAGATGCGACCAAAGGGAAAAGTGAAGGTGTAACCCATTATACCAGGCTGTCCCTCGGCTGGTGACTTCTAGAATTCTGATATGTGAGACTTCATGCCTTTGTGGCACTGATAATTTTAGGTTTCTGATTCATGCAGCCAGATCTGTTTCTAGCAGAGAGAGCTGGTGACTGGGGTGCTGTGATGCTATTCAGGGTACATAGTGGGGAGGAGAAAAAGATAAGTTGGAGCAAGCCACAGGCCCCACAGAAAGACAGGCCACAGTATTTGGGAAGGGGACAGGAAAAAGAGATAACTAATGTCAAGGCCAGCATGTCTATAGCACAAGGGAGGCTGGGAGGCGTGTTCAGGAGTGGGTCTGCAGGGAGAGAACGTGAATGAATCTTAGATAGTTTTAGGATGTGTTGTGTGGCCTGGCTGTTCTTTTCTTGTTTCCCTTTAGCACGTAGTTGTTTCTTTTTAAAGCTTTAAAGAATTAGATTTAGATTTCTTCAAATGTGGCTCTATGCTGAGGTAGGCCTGAAAGAGACTCGTTTTTATTTAACTTCTAGCAAATAATTCAAAGAGAAGCCAAAGTTTAAGGATGGTTTTGTTCTCAACCCATCTGAGTGGCCCCTAGGGGAGGGGTAGCTTCAACAGCCTCCTCAGAATTCTCAGCCTGGAAGGATCAGACACAACTCTTGATCCACATCACCCTGTTTCAGATGCTTTGATTGGAAGTCACTCTCACTGTCCATTTCCTGATTAGGTTATTTAATGATAGAACTTCTTCCCTGGCTTCCTGATCCTCCTGGGAACTCATTCCTTTTAAACTTAGCCAGGAGCTGGCCATCAACAAAAATCTCTCTTATCTAAATTTATGTTCCCTAGTTGGTGAAATTGATGAGCACAACCCAACATTTCTAAGATCTTCATTGAATCTTTTTTTTTTTGTTTTGTTTTGTTTTTTTGAGACAGGGTCTCACTATGCAGTTCAGACTGGCCTTAAGCTCGCTTTGTAGCTCAGGCTGGTCTCGAACTCACAACAATCCTCCTGCCTCAGCCTCCCAAGTGCTGGGATTACAGGCCTGCGCCACCACACCCGGCTTCATTGAATCTTAGAATGACCAAATTGGGAGAGAAAGATTTTATTCCACACAGAACAGGAAAAGAAAGTCCATGGAAGGAAACTGACTCATCCATAGGCAGATAGCCAATAGGGACCGAGCTGGCAGGAGCACCTGTATCCCAGCACTCATGGCCCAGAGCCCTTTTACATCCTAACTTCAGGCAACATGGTGCAATGAAAGTCACATGGTAGAAGTCGTACAGATCACTTGTGATTCTGGCCTCACTCTACAATACTCTTGGCTTGCTTTCCTTCCCCTTGGGGACTTCTGTCTCATGGGTGACAAAAGAAAGCTGAAGTAAATCTACAGCAGAAATTCATACCTTGTCCATTAAACCAAACCCTACCATTTCCCTGTCCTGGGGTTTCTTTCCATGTACTAGTGGTTCCAGGTAAACCAGGTGAGGTAAAACAAACTCATGATTTGCTCTGCTAAATCAATTGTTCTCCATCGGGGTGATTTTACATGTATGCCCCTTCCCTGTACCTACCCTGGTACGTTTAGCAATGTCTAAAGGTCAGTGAGACAATACTGGTCATCACATCGAAGGAAGAGGATTGCAAGAATTGGAAAATGCTACTGGCATCTAGTGGGGAGAAGCCAGGGCTATTGTCAAACATCCTACAGTGCACCAGGAAGTCCTTCAGATGAAGAATGATCCAGCCCAAATCCCTGGTAACTATGACCAAAGGTGTGGGTACTTTATATCAGGATTGTAGTACCCCAAAAATACCAAGCAAACAGTCTCAGTACTGCCCCTTTAATTTATAGCTTAAGTCCATCTCTGTCTGAACTGAATTATTACCCACATCCTCATCATTCCCCATCTCCCTGCTCCTTCTCCATACCCAAGGGTGGGTCTACCATTTCTTTCACTGTAACACACATACGAATAACCCAGGGGTCTTAAGTGCACACTCAGTAGGGCTGGAGGAGTGGGTCTGAGAATGCATTTCTAACAGGCTCCCAGCTAATGCTGATGCTGCAGACCGCAGACCAGACACTGGGTAGTAAGAGCTCGTGTTGCTCTTCCCGATTATCATTTCCTTCTCCACGGTGGCTTTCCTCATTATTACTGTGCTAGGAGCAGTGTGTCTTGTTTCTGGAACACCCAGAAGAGGAAAGTGGAGGTGTTCAGTTTCAGCTGGGCTCTTCCCCACTCAGCAGCATGCTAGCTAGGCTCCCCCTGCCAGCTGGGCTCCCCTTTGTGGTGAAGAGAGGCACAGGGTGTTCCATGCTGTAACACTGGCAGGGTCCTTCTGCTGTGTGGTCAGTTCCCCTGGTATTGTGTATGAGTATACACATTTCCTTTCCACTATCTAAACCTAATATATTTTCCTCTTCAAATGAAATATATTTTAATTATGATAAATAATCTGGAACATTCTCATTTTACAATCTTGAAAATTGCTTATAGCTGTACAAAAAAACGCAAAACTAAAAACAAAAACAAAAGCCCCTCTTCTATGGCACCTTAAGATCATGATTGCTACTCCCTGTCAACCAAAATCAACAAGTTACTCAGCCACATGGGCTTTGCTTTCCCCACACAAAGAATGGAGCCAGTGATTCCTTTTTTTAAAAAGTTATTTATTTGTATTTTAACTTGAAGAGTGAAAAATAGAAGCAAAAACAAAGAGAAAAAATGACACAAACAGGGTAACATATAACAATACATATGTTACAGATTGAGCCAGTGATTCCTACCTGGCAGTATGATAGGCATGAATGCTCAGAATAAGTTACTGGTGGTTGTGTCTTTAAACACTGTACTTTGTTTAAATCAGACGTGGGGGCCGGTCAAATAGCCCAGTGTATTAAAGCACCTGCAAGCAGGTGCAGGAGCTGGGGGTTGATCCCTGGGCCTGCCGTGCCGGCCTGGCACCCGGAGGCGTGCTGAGATGGCAGTTGAGACTGGGCATGGTGGCACATGCCTGTAATCCCAGCTCTTGGGAGGCTGTAAACAGGTGGATCATATGAGTCCAATCTAGTAGTGAGACCTTGAGCACCCTGTAGACCCTTCCCTAAAATACAGATAGAAAGAAAGAAAAAAAGCAAACCAGATATGGTACAGACAACAAACTACCCTCAAAGAATAGCTTATGACAAAGATGCGGGGTGCAGGGAAGATGCAGTGTCACCCAGGGCACTGGGGAGGCCAGTGGGCAGACAGGGTGAGGGGGGAACGTGACTCCAGCCTTTCCTGGGGTGTCTTTCAGAAGGAATGGGTGAGGGAGTTAGAGAAAGCTTAGGTTTAAATAATTTTAAAATGTTGAGGGGCTCGATTATAGAGGTGGTCTTCAGTTGTCTGGTACCTGGCTCCCGGGGTGGTCTAGGGCAGAGGAAATTTTGGCTTGGTGTATGAGAATTCAATAAAGGGGGTGGCTGAAGGTCTAAGTTTGGGTTGGGCAGCTTGGACAGCAAAGACACATTGTTTAGCTTCAGTAGAAGCCCTGGGAGGGATTGTCTCCCTGTGTTAGCAGGGCCCCAGGATGTCAAAACTTCATAAAGTACAAAGGATAGAAACCGATTAAGATGTGGTGTGAGGCATGCATGGCATAGGGTCGTTAACACCCTGCCTCATGCTGCTACCCTTCGCCAGCTCAAGTGAAGCGACAATTTGTGGAAATGTAGTGACTTCCCACAGATGGCTGTCCCCATGACCCTCCTCTGGAAGACTTCTGCTGCCTGTCTTTTACAGGAGTGCCATGACACTGTGGCCCCCAACTTGCGGAACTTCAAATGACAGTTTAATCAGACACCCATGTGACCCTGAACTCAGTGCTCACGGAGAGAGGAGTAAAATCCTGGATTCTTGGCCTTCCGGAAGCCCAGGGCCTGCCAGTGTGTTTCTGTTTCACGCTGGCAGGATGAGGCTAATTTTGACTTCCTAGGATTCCAAGTGAATAACCAGAAGCAGCAAGCAACAGGATTGGAACCTGCTGGTGCAGTTAGAAACAAATTGCTTTTGCATGGATTCCAGGGGAAGGTTGCCCTTTGTGCGTGAGCACTGGGGTGGTGGAGGAAGGTGGGTAATGGAATCAGACTCCTCTGCATTCTGCCTCTGTGCTGGGGCTGCTCCTCGGCAGGATGAATCCCAGCACACAGAACAGCCTCCCTTCCAAGTTAAAGCCCCAAGGGCTTTGATGCAATAAGGCAGCATAGCCATCTGAGGAAGCTGGGGGATGGCGAGGCGGGTATTATTAGCTCCTTGGAGCTCAGAGGAACTTGCAGGGTGGTGGCTGGCTGCATGGGCAGAGCTGCCCCAGGGGAGAGGGGCTGCATCCAAGTAAGAAGCTTTTAGTTGCAATTAACAAATAAGCCAACTTCACTGGCTCAGAGCTTAAGGAACTTTATAGCCTTACCTGAGCAGGCATCCACAGGTAGTCTGGGCTTCAGGCTCCTGTGACATTCAGCTTTCTGAGGTTCTCAAGGTCACAGGTTTTTATTTTTCTATCTTTTCTGTGGAGTCAGCTTCATTTTAAGGCTGCAGAGATTTCCTTTGCAGTATTATAGTGATTGCAACGCTTTTTTTTTTTTTTTTAACATGCCAGCAATTTGATTTTCATCTGTGACTATTTGTTCCTTGCTTTTTCCCATTTGTTTTGTGGGCTCTGAAATTTTGGAACTCGGTTTGTTTCTGGATTCCTCTTTCCTTTACCCTCAAGCTCTCTCCTTATTGGATGTGTGTTCTCAGGGTAGAAAACACTTGTAGCATTTTTTGGCTTTTTCCTTTCTGGAGTTATATGTACTTTCTTTCACATGGGGCTCCTCCATTCGTGCTGGGGAGAGAACCTGGGGCCTCATGCATGCTAGCTAGTGTGGCCTATCCCTGAGCTACATCCACAGCCACTGTCTTCTTAAGAGCTCTCTCTCTTTCTTCCCTCTTATCTCCTTCCACATCTCTTCTTCCTTCTGTGGCATCTTGGTGCTTTAATTCTTCCCATGAATCTAGTCACAAACTGAATTGAATAAGGACCAAATCAATTTAGGAGGCAAATTAGGTTCAGTTCTTGTCCAGTCTGGTTTGGGACCAGAATCGTGGAGAGAATGATGTGAACCAAGGCACCACTGCGCTGCATCAGTTTGGCGCGGGGGGATGGGGGTGGTGGTGGTGGGGGGAGAGGGCAGCATTTCTGATCCAAGCTACAGCACTTGTCTTTGCCTCTGGTTCTCTCTTCTCTCACTCTTTGCTGATAACTGCTTTATAGCTGTATTCACCATCCTCCTGGAGGCCCAGCTCCAAATCACGTCTTACATTAAAGGGTGGGTGGTCTCTGGTGGACAGGTAGGAGGATGTCACACCTCCCACCGTCAGTCCTCCAGCAGGCGTCTTGGCCCAGGTACTGCTGGAGTAATCTATCTATTTCCTCTCTTTATGGAAATTTCAGCCCCTGGTGGTGGTCAGGGGCAGATCCCACTGACAGCTCCGCTTAAATCAGCGAGCTTCAATCCCATCCCGGTCTTAAATGGGGCAGTTTTTGTTCTCAGTATCCTTTAATCCTTACCATCTCTGAAATTATACCCTTAACCACCTCTGCTTCCTTATGGAACTGTACCCAAATAGGCCCAAAGTGCTAGCCTATTTAATGTTTTATTGGGGCGGGGGTTGGCCCATGGAGCTACTCATTTTGTGTTTAATAAGGATGTCTCTTCAAAAATTTTTTTGGGGGCCAGGGAGATGGCTCAGTAGAATAAGTGCTTGCCTGGCAAGTGCAAGGGCCTGAGTTCAGTCCCTGGTTCTGCAAAAAAAAAAAAAAAAAAAGAAGAAAGAAAAAAAATTTTCTTTCCTATTGTATTTTGATACTAGTTTGAGTTTGAAGCTGGGGTGTGTGGGTAATTGGTTGACGTCTTATCTGGGTTCCATAAAAAACGGGGGAGGTAATGTTGTCTAGAGGATACTTGGGCTGCCAAAAGTGCGAGCCAAATGTGGCCCTGCATGCCAGAGTGGTAGTGGAGGGATGGCGAATAGACCGCTGGCCAAGGACTCAGGAGTCCTGAGTCTTATTTTCTGCTACACCTCTGTCTGCTAACGCGCTATATGACTTAGGACAGATAACTTAACTTCCAAGAGTAAGTCAGTACTCTCATTTACAAAGTGCTGATACTGAATTCCAAACCTGCCAAATACTCACTTGCTCTAGGGCTCCAGAATTCCACAGGAAGACTGTTTAAAACAATTGTTCTGTTACAGTTGGGAGGCCAGTGAGAGTATTTGCTCAGTTCAGGCAAATGGTAAATGTGTCGACCAGGCTAATGAAACGAGTACATTTTTGCTCTAAATGTCATGGATGTTTATTATCAGATTAAACTACAGCAGGCCTAATTTTAGCTCTTCCAATTCAAGTGGAGCAATGAAGATTAAATGTTAGGCATAATTAAAGATGCAGATGTAGTTATATTGAATTATAAACTTCATTAAGAGCAACGTCCCAGGAAGGCCCCTGAGACCAGCTCGAAGGACTTCCAGCCACAATGCAGCAGCTATTAAAATATTATAAAGCAAATCTCACTCTAAAAATATTGTGACTTGGACAGAAGGATGTTTTAAAAACAAGGCTGGAGTTGGTTTCATGGGTAATTTCCTTGGCCCATTTGCAGACAGGTGGAAAGGAAGGCTTTTTCCTTGGCATATGTGCGCAGGACCTCCCTGGGGCTTCATGTTACCCTCAACATGGGATCCTACCTCCTGTACAGCAAGGAGCAAGCTCAAGGTCAGATTCCATTTGGGAGTGAGATCTGGTGAACTGGGCAAGAGGGGGGAATTTTCTAAGGATTGGAAGCCCATGTCTTCAGCTAGAGAGAAACAAGTTTCCTGGTGATATTTCTTTTTCTTTTTCTCTTCCTCTGCAAGGATAGCACATAGACAGTTTAAAAAAAAAATCAAAGTACACAGGATAGGATAAAGAAATTTATTTATTTATTTGCGGAACCGGGGATTGAACTCAGGCCCTTGGTGCTTGCCAGGGAAGCGCTTATTCCACTGAACCATCTTCCTGGCCCCAGGATATTTGTCTTCCCCTCAAATTTGACAAAAACATTATACCCTAACATTGTTTTTATTCCCTTTTAAAAATTTAACATGAATTGGATATCTTTCTGATGATAGGTTTTTTCAGAGATGCAGTAAAGAGATAGGAGAGATAAAAGAAGTGTTTATTAACTCCCAAAACACAGAGAGGATCGAGGGCAGAGGCTCAGGTAGGCCCTCCAGCTTGAGACAAGGAAAGCTGAGGCTTTTATGGACTTTTGTTAGGGGTGAAGTTTGAGAGGGATGTTTAGAAATAGCTGAGGAGCTGATTGGGGTCTTCCCTGAGGTGGTGGGAAAGGTGAAAGAAAATTGCACCCTGGGCAGAGTTGGAGAAGAAGAGGGAGGTGGTCTCTGGGAAGATAAGCTGTTTTAAGGCCTTCAGCAGTATTAGATGACCACCATAAGAGTTCAGCAATTCATACTAGGGCCAGAATTTATTTACATCACTTTCCATGTAAACAAATATTACCTTCTTTTAATGGCTGAAATTCTATTATATGGACTTATTTTTTTAAAAAAAGCAATTTTCATTATTGGACATTTAGATGTTAACACTTAAAAAAACTATTATAAGCAACACTGTAAGGGAATTTTTTATTTATACTTTTTTGCATGTTTGTTTGATTACCTCCATAAGGATGAGCTCTTGAAAAGAACCAAGTGGTGTCAGTTACCTGTTTACAAATTAATGCTAGTAGCAAGCCACCCCCAGCTGAAAGCTTCAGACAGTGTTCACAGTCTATAGGAGGTAATTTAGACTGGGCACAGCTGGGCTGTTCTGGGTGGGTCTGGGCTCACCTCCATATCAGCTGTGGGTTGGGTGACAGTTAGGGTGGCTTGGTTTGTTCCATGGGCTAGACATGTTCTCAGGTCGAAAGGAAAAGAACAAAGGGAGAAGAAACATGCAAGGGCTTTTAAAACCTGTGCTGGAGTCAAGCCTGTGAACCTCTTGTTGGCTATAGCAAGTTATGAGGCTGAATTTGAAATCAAGAGATCAAGAGAAGAATTAAAACATCCAGTTGTGAAAGGCATGGATACAGAGGCAGGCTCAATCATGTAGTTGCCTTTGCATAGTCAGCCAAGGTGCACGCACCTTTCACATTTTATCCTGTCCCTGAAGATGCATGAGTGCCCCTTGTGCGGACTTTACAGTTGATGGATCCCACCTTTGCTTCCCAGAAGGCACTCTGCTTCAGGGGACACATCTCTGCACTGTCTGAGAATCCTCAGACTGGTCTCCTTGCGAGCTCTTGGATGTCCCCCTTCCCTCCACCTTCCTGAGGCCACCACAATAGATCCAAGCCACCTCTATCACCTTTGCAGCCCCTATGCTTCTGCGGTCCTCTAAGAGTCTCCAAATCCGGGGTGATCAACTTTTCCATAGCTTTCCCAGGACTTTATGGGTTGAAAATGCAAAGTCTTGCATCTTGGGAACTCCATCAGTCCTGGGCAAGCCCTGTCTAGTTGAACAACCAAAGAGCTGAGATTGGCAAACTTGAAAGGGTTAGAAAGTAAATATTTTGGGCTTTATGGGTCATATGGCCACTGTCACAACTGCTTAATTCTGCCCATGCAGCGTGAAAGCAGGCCTACACAGTACCAATGGATGTGGCTGTGTGCCAGTAAAACTTTACAAAAACAGGCGACAGGCTGGCATTAGCCACATTCTATAATTTTCTAGAGCTTAATGTTTGTACTGCATAATTTAACTCTATTCAGTGATGGTGAACCTTTTAGAGACTGGTTGCCCAAACTATATCCAAACCCCACTAATTTATCACAAGGTGCCAAGACTGCAATCAAACCTGAATACAGAGGTTTTAGTTTAAAAAAAAAAATCATTTGTCTTAACACCATGACAGAGCTTTCAGTGATACAAACAGCAGACTGCAGCCTACATGCCATACCTAGGTTTACCACCACTGCTCTGTGCCATGTTTTTTGTTGTTGTTGTGTTTTCATTTGAAATAGTCTTTTATTTTTTATCAGAATGTAAGAGAAGTTTAATATCTTGACACTGTGCCCTGTCACTTAACATCTGTATAAACTTGGTCAAGTTACTTAACCTCTCTGGCTTCAGTTTCCTCATCCTGCTCTGTGTGTGTGTGTGTGTGTGTGTGTGTGTGTGTGTGTGTGTGTGTGTGTATGTGTGTGTGAAAAATGGACCAACCCAAGGTTTGGCAGGAAGATCCCAAGCAGGCACTGAGGACAGTGGTCAGAACTGGAGCTGTAGGTGCACTGGGCCACTGGGCTCTCCTGGGTTGGGAGCAGGCAGGGCCCTTTTCTCAGGGTGAGAGGGGAAGGAGGCAGGACCACGTAGGACAGATAGGCTGGGCGCCCCTTCCTCATCCCAGTGCTTCTTCCATCTGGCCTTATCTCAGCTTAGCTCTGGGAAAATGAAAGCCTGGGCAGCCAAGTTCCCGCTGCAAACTTTTGCAGCCAGAGCGAGACTTGCGGATCCTGCCAGCTCATGCGCCTTCATCTCCCAGTAATTAAACAAGCAGAGATCAAAGCCGACAAATCTCCTCCATCTCTCCGTGCACAGTAGATGAAGGTAAATATTCCCAGCAACAGTCTTCTCCCCCTTCCTCATTTAAAGGTGACATGGGAAATGTCTCCTCCTTACTTTGGAGGATATGGATGAGTTCAAGGTCACTATGAGCCGGTGTCTCATCTGACTTCCTCGATTATTCTACCCCCATTTTTATCTTTTTTTCTGTTGGGCTGAGTGAAAGGGATTGCAGCATCTAAATTGTATTGAATTTCAGAGGGTTGTATCACTTTCTGCCATGTAAGGGTTCAGACTGTATCTTGCAGCCTAGAACAGGACCTTCACCAGAACCCAGTCATACTGGTACCCTGACTGACTGCAGGACTTAACTTCCAGGACTATGAGAGTCTGTTTCTGTTGTTTTTGATTCACCTAGTCTGTGGCAATTTGTGATAGCAGCCAGGACTGACTCAGACCCATCTCAAGTGCCTACCATGGAAGGTAGCCTAGGCCTCAGCTGGTCTATGCCTCAAAATGGGGATTGCAACTCAATGTTAGGTGCATCTGCCGTGGGCCTTCATGGTGCTGGCAGAAGTGCAGGTACCACCTGGCAAACTCTAAGGAGAACAAGCTTTTCTTTTCTGCCACCAGGAAGGATGGGCTCTTCAGTGAGTCACTGAACACATGGTGAAGCACACAGAGAACCAGACATTTCAGAAAGAACCTTCTATCTAGGGGGACGAGCAGCTCGCAAATAATAACAACTTATGACAGTATGCTGATGTCCTACATGGTTACAAGGAGCTCACTTTTCGCTTTGACAGCACACCAGGGAAAGTTCAGGGAAGAGCGAGGAGGACTTGGAAGGGAGTAGGTGCTCTCAGCTGAGGTCCACTAGGAGCGGGAATGCTGAGGGGCAGATGCAGCAGGGAGCTGGAGTAGTGCACGTGAGCCCAGATGACCGAGGAGGTAGGAGACGGGGTTGGGGCCTTCTGGCTCAAGCCAGAGGTTTAGACTACACGTTACAGGCAAAAAGAAACCCAAGGTGGGTTTTCAGAAGAGTGCTAGGGAGACCCTTCCTTTTTTAGAAATAAGTGAGACAGAGGGAAAAGGGGTCAGGAAGATGAGAGGCTGGGAAGAACAGAGTAAAGATTACTTGGATGGTGTCAGGGAAGTGGGAAAGCCTGGATCCTGGGTGCGACAAGTGAGGGCAGATGGTGGGCAATGTGGGAGAGCACTCCTGTAGGACAGAGGTGTTTTGGTTACTCTTCTCTCATTGCAGGGAGAAATACCCGCCACCCAAAATGAAGGAAGGAAAGGTTTATTTAGCTCACAGTTAGTGGAGGTTTCAGTCCATACTCATCTGGCTCCAACGCAGGGTGGCGCATGGCAGACAGCGACCTTTCATGACAGAGGTGGAGACAAAGAGCAGAGAGCAAAAGGAGTGGCAGCAGCTGGGACAGCTAGCTAGCTTCGCACCCCTCCTTACATTGTAATGCAAATTACCTGCCCCAGGGTGGGTGCAGCACTCTACCCACAATACTCAGTCACAAACTCCAGAAGCTGCTCCATGACCACATGAGGCTTTGGGGGAACAACTAGACCAAACTGTGACAAGGGGCAAGGTCTCTTGTGCTGATGTTTCCTGTACAAAGTTTTGTACTCTGAGAAGCATTGGCAGTCCAGCCACCTCTGCCTGTCTTCCATCTCACTTTTTGTCAGTAGATCCCTCCCTCTTCTTGGGTCCACAGAAAGAGAGCACATCTGTGTAGAGTAGAGATTTCTGAACCAGATGGTCAAGATAGTATAGAGGGATCAAAGTACAAGTGCCACAGAAATGATCACTGGCTGGCTTGGCCACAGACTGTCCTCCTTCATCTACTCCAGTGCCACCAAGAGACAAAATGAGCATTTGACTTATAGGACAGGGCCACTGTGGTCTTTATATCCTGAGGTGGAGCCAGTAGGAAGGGGAGGGAGAAAAGGTTGCAATTTCATTTTTCCTTTTTTTTTTTGTCTTTTTGAGACAGGGTCTCGCTATGCAGTTCAGGCTGGCTTTAAGCTCACTTTGTAGCTCAGGCTGGTCTCGAACTCACAACAATCCTCCTGCCTCAGCCTCCCGAGTGCTGGGATTACAAGCATGCGCCACCACGCCCGGCTTCATTTTTCCTTTTAATCAGAGAACTTCCCATCCAGGAGGGCTGGTGGTTTGTTAAGAAGTTTGTTCTTCTAGATTCACCCACAGGAGAATGGTGTAAGGGGTGGCCCCAAATCTGAATTCTCCCTCCCCAGTGCTGGGGATTGAAACCAAGGCCTTGCACACACTAGGGAAGTGCTCTACCACTGAGCCACACTGAAACCCTAGAATCTATACTTTAACACCTGGTTCCTATGCCCTCCAAAGGCTGAGCACAACACAGTTGGGAAATATTTGCTCAGAAAAAGGAAGGGGCTCTGTTTTATGGCCCCCCAAGCTTTGCTCAGGGATCAAGTAGGTAAACGAGCCAGGGTTTACACAACCTTAAACAGAAGAAGCTATTGGGTCTTCCTTCCTATAGGGATCTTCCAAGTTGAATTTCAAGGAAAAGTCCTTCTAAGTTTGGGCAAGAAATATTTGCTCTTACGTAGGTCACTGGCCACCTGACTTTTTGTGGACTTCACCAGCCCGTGCAAATAGAGAGCTCGTGTTACAAGTAGTAATGCTGATGGACTTGTCTCTTTCCCAACCATAAACACAGGATCGCTGGCTCTACCCTTGTAAAGCCACCCAGGAAACTTATAAAGCCCCCTTTGAAAAACAGAAATTAATTTACTTTCATTTTAAAGAGGAAAAAAAATAAGACCAAAGGCTAAACAAAGCAACATAAAACAATAAAAATGGTACAGAATTTCAAAACAAGAATAGCAAATTAACAATGGTTGTTATGTTACGTATTATCATCATCATCAGATTTGTTGCTCAGAGTACCAGGCATATTATCAAGATTGATCAAATAATTGAAACATTAACTCTTCCTTTCCATAAACCTTGTAACTTTTCCTTGCCCTTTGATGCCACTCTATTTTTATTTATTATTATTATTACTATTTTTTTTTTTTTTTGCAGAACTAGGGATTGAACTCAGGCTCTTGTGCTTGCCAGGCAAGCACTTATTCTACTTAGCTATCTCCCTGGCCCCTTCCTTGTCCTTTTAATTTCTTCAAATTTATTTTAAAGAGAGTACAAAAATAATAGATAAGACATTAGAAACAATACACTTAAAAAAGACAAGATAAATGTTATTCAATAGTAGTGTTTATATTGCACATTGCTGTGTTCAGTGTAGTCACTCAGATTACAGATGCTAGCATATAAAGTTGGTCAAAGTAAAAGTTTTAACTGCTACCTTAAAAAAATGATAGAAATTAGTAGTCCCTTAGCAATCCTGTGTACACATACATGATATTCCCTTTCCTTTATTTCCTATCTTTCCTCTTTTCCTTCATCTAAATTGCTTATTCCTTTTGAGTTTCTTTCAGATTTTATTTATTCTTTCAGGTTCTTACACTAGGGAGACAATATGATGTTTACACGAATGAGTCTGATTTATTTCACTTATGAGTCTATCCTCTAGTTGCATCCCTTTACCTATAGAAGCCTCAAGTTTATCTTTATAGCTGAGTAATACTCCACATATAAAAATACCATGCTTTTTTTTATCCACTCCTAAACTTACAGGCATTTGAGTTGTTTCCAAGATTTAGCTATGACAAATTTTGCTGCTATAAACATGAATGCACATATATCACTGTGGGATGATGTGGAAGAGAAAGTATGTGGAAATCTTAAAGATATACGGATAGGTAGAGAGTTCATGAGCAAAAACTGAACTGCATGGGAAATGCTTCAAAGAATCAACAACTTGGATCTCATCTTACTGAGAAGTTTCTGCACATCAAAGGAAATAACCAACAAAGTGAAAAGACAGCTCACAAATAGGGAAAAAAATCTTAACCAACAGTCACTCATGTGAAGTACTTTGATATAGAATACATAAAGAACTAAAAAAAAAAAAAAAAAAAAATCAGTCCCTCTAAATTCGAAGGCTCAATCCAAAAAGGGCATCTGAGATGAATACACACTTCTCTGAGGAAGAAAACCAAATGGAAAATAAGTACATAAAAAGTTCTCGAATTTCATTTAAGAAATGCAAATTAAAACAACGCTAAGATTTTATCTCATTCCAGAAAGAATGGCTCTCATAAAGACATAAAGTAGTAACAAATGCTAGAGAGACTGTGGGGTAAAAGGAACCCTTTTTCAGTGTTGGTGGGAGTGTAGAATGGTACAACCACTGTGGAAATCGGTGTGGAGACTCAGAAAACTAGGATTAGAAGTCTCATTCAACCCAACTATTCCACTTCTGGGGATTTTTCCAGAAAAAAAGAACAGTAATTCAAACATGCAAAGTTAGGGTCAAAGCCTTTCCCACCAGGTGGCGCCACGGGCTACCCAACATTCTGCTAGGTTTCTGCCATCTTTGGCTAACAGTCTGGACTACCATCCTCTGTGGGCACCATCACCCCTTACCTTAGGCCCAAGCCTTAAGGTTTTCCAGGAGCCAATATAGCTAGGGTTTGACTAAATTCAGAGTCAGAGGAAGCCCAAAATATTGTGCTAAAGGCTTTATGGAGTTTTCATAAAGCAACCTATGTGTTAGCTCTTCCAGTAGTTGCTGGTTTGGAGGACTTAAGCTATCTGCTAGCCACTGTTCCACATGCTTCACATGTCTGAACATACCTTATTTCTTAATCTTTCTCCTTTTATGGTGGAAAATCAAGTATATATAAAAATAGCTATAGTAACAATGTTTTGCCAATCACTTCTCTCCTATTGTCTCAGTTACTCTTTTCTCATTGCTGGGACAAATACACAATGTTCAGAATGAAGGAAAGAAATGTTTGTTTAGTTCACAGTTACTGGAGGTTTTAGTCCATACTCAGCTGGCTTCAAGGCAGAGCAGCACATGGAAGAGAGCAATCTTTCTTTTTTTTTTTTTTCAGAGTAACCTTTCATGGCAGCAGCCAAGAGTGGAGATCAAAAGGGAGGAGTAGCAGCAACAAAGGCTACAGAGAGCAAGAAGTCTGTCTCCCTTAAGTTGCATTCAGGCTATCTGCCCCAGGTTGGGTGTAATTATGGATTACACCCATAATCGCAGCAGCACTAAGACCCATAATCCCAGCCTTGATCATGATTTAATCTCAAACTCTACAAGTCCCCACCCCATAACTTACATGAGGCTTTGGGGGGACAACTGGACACAAGCCATAACATCTAGATTATTTATATATTTTAAAAATATTTATATCTCACACTTAAATTTTTTAAACTTATTTTTAATTGACAATAATAATTGTATGTTGAGGGACATCTTGTAATGATTTAGCATATGTCTGCTGTGTGGGATAGTCCAACCAGGCTAATTAGCACATCTATCACCTCAAATACCTGTAGTTTTTTGTGGTGGAAACATTGAAAATTTAGTCTTTTGGGCAACTTTGAAATGTATAATGTACTGTTATTTATTATAGTCACCTTGCTGTGCAACAGATCATGAAAGTTTCTCTTCCTATCTAACTGAAGTTTTGCATTGTTTGGTCACCATTTTTCTTATTCCCATGAACCCACCTCCCCAGTCTCTATTTCTATGAGTTCAATTCTTTTAGATTACACACATAATAGTTTTAGGTTCTTGGTTTATTTCATTATGTTTTCCAGGTTCATTCGTGGTGTTGCAAATGACAGATTGTTCCCCTTTTCAGGTTGAATAATAAATCATAGGGTACATTTTCTGTATCATACATTGATGGATGCCTAGGTTACTTCTATAGTTAGCTCTTCAGAGTAGTGCTGCAGGGAGCCAGGGAATGCAGCTACATCCTCAGAATGCTCATCTCAATGCCTGTGGACATTGTTGTCATTTTTGGGGGGTGGTGAAAACCTAGCAGAACCTTGGGTAGCTTGAATATGAAGTGTCCCCCAAAGCTCATGTTTGGAGAGTTCAAAGCCCATCATTGGATTAATCTGTTGAGTACACAGCTGCATGGGTATTAGGAGCAGGCCCTCATTGGAGGATGTAGGTCCCTGGGGCCTTGTTTCCTCTAGCTCTTCCTTGCTTTCTGTGCTTCCTGCTTCCCATGGGTTGAGCAGCTTTGCCCCGCCATGCCCTACAGCTGTGTTTCTGCCTGGGAATCAGCTGACTGAGGATGGAGACCATGAGCCCAAATGCTCTAACCTGTGTGTATGAGGTATTTTCTCCCAGCAATAGAAAAGTGGCCAATACAGTATATACCCAGAAATGGGGCTGATTGTCTTGCCTATTTTCTGAGGCCCCCTCATGCTGTTTTCCATATTGACTGTATCAGTGTGCATTCCATTTCACAAGGTGTGAGGGATCCCCTTACTGCATATCTCACCAATGCTTGCTTTCGTTGGGGGGTCATAGCCCTTCTAGTAGGTGTGAGGTAAGATTGCAGGTGGTATTAATTTGTATTTCCTTGATGAGCAGATTTTCATACATTTCTTGGCCATTCACATGTCTTTTGTAAAGAAGTGTTCAGTTCAGTGTTTTGCTCATATTATTTTGAAGCAGGTTACATGCCTTCTGCTGAGACACAATACCTAGGACCCACAAGTGAAAGGAAGAAAGGTTTGCTTTAGCTCACAGTTTATAGAACTTTCAGTCCATAGTTGGCTGGCTCTAAGGCAGGGTGGCTTGGCAGAGGGGCATAGCAGAGGAGAAACAGACCAGAGCTTGTAGGCAAGAGACAGCCAACCCCTAACCTTCTTTTTCTTTTTTTTTCCATTCAGGCAATAAGCCCATTGATTGATATGCCCAGACCCATGGCACATCTTTCCATTATCCACACCTAGAACTATGCTAAACAAATCAGTTATCACCCTCATAAACCACCATCACACACCCATGACCCATTCACTCCCCGAATCCCTGCCTATGAGTACATGAGACTCTGAGGGGACTTCTAGATACAAGACATAATAAAACAAGTCCCTAATACCCATCGTTGGATTAATCTGTTGAGTACATAGCTAAATGGATATTAGGAGCAGGCCTGTATCATACATTGATGGACACCTATTTTTTATTTGTAAATATTTAAGTATGCATTTGCAATCACATCTACAAAAAAACTTTACATTGTGGTGAATTGATTTGTCTTTCACATTTATGTTTATTCTGTAGCTTTTCTCCTGCTTATAGTTCAATTGTAGAAGAAACAAAGTTATTTGTCCTGCAGGGATTCCTATGAATTTCTGGATTTTGCTGTTGTATCCCTCAGGTGTCTTTTAATATGTTCTTCTATCTACTGTATTTCATATAAATTGATAATTTAATCTAGAAGATCACATTCAGATTCATTAAAAAAAAAAATCAGTGTCATTCCACTCAACTCCAGCCGTTACATATATGTATTTCCTCTTCGTGTCAAGCATTTGAGACAGGTCTTACTAAGACACAAAGTTGTCCAGGCCAGGCTTCCTGAGTGCTGGAATGCAAGTGTGTCACCACTCCTGGTTCATGAAATAATTTTTTTTTTTTACCATAGCTTTTTTCTTTATTTTAGACAGTCTTGTTGATGCAGGTTGGCCTTGAGCTTGCTTGTACAGCCCAGGCTGCCCTTGAACTCACGATGAGTCTGAAGCTTCAGCTTCCCAGATGCTAAGATTATAGGCATGCACCACCATGCCCAGATTATGAAATAATTTCGTAAAAACTCACAGTACAAAATAGGTAAGTCAAGCAGTGTACAGAAGGTCTGCAAGTATTTGAGAGAAACAGAGTTTCTCAGAAGTGGACTACTGATGAGTACACACAAATCTGTCTTTTTCTTACCAGTTTCTGCTCCCTGCAAGGTGCTGACTTAAGTCCACAGGGACCAGAAGGGGAACCAGCCAAAACAAACAACAGATACCGCCTTGAATGCTTTCTGCATCACCTAACTTGTCTCCTGGGCCAATTGTTTCCACCTAGACTCCCTTTCCCCACGGCTTGGGTCTGCTCCAGATACATCTTTTCCTTTATGCAAACGCAGAGGTAGCAGTGCTTCCATGTGGTTCCCAGATACTCCTGTGCAGATCTGTGCACAATGATTTGAGTGGAACTCCAGTCGATTTTATATCACCCCTCCCTGGTTTCCTTGTTGAAGTCCAGAACTGTCGACTTCCCTGTACCTAGTCAATCATGACTTTAGCTCAAAGCTTATTTGGAATCGACTTGGGGGCCAAGGAATGAGAGTATTTCAGGATGCTGAAAGCTCATAAAATGAAAAACAAAAAATAGGATTCAGGTAGCTGACTTGATGTAGTGGCTTGTACCTAGATGTCTTCCCAAGGCTTCATGTACTCATAGGTGGGGCTCTTGGGAGGTGTCGAGGTCTAGGGTATGATAATGGGATTAAGGGTGCATAGTTCTGGATTAGCCCACTAATTGGTTTATCACAGTTCTGGGTGTAGGTAATGGGAAGGTCCACCCTGGGGTGAAGGTGGTACCACCCAAAACACTTGTATCCTGGTTGGGATAAAAGGGAAAGGGAGGCTTGCTGTTTTGCTGCTCATCTCCTCTGTCTGCCTTGCTATGGGCTGTTTCCCTCTGCTGTGCTGCCTGCAGCCTTAGAACCAGCTGACTATGGAGTGAAAATGCCACACTCTATGAGCCAAAATAACCCTTTCCTCCTCTGACTTGTGGGTGTTGGGTATTTTGTTCCAGCAATGAAAAAGTAACTAAGACACTTGATTTCCAGCTTGGTTTCTCAACGGTAAGATGAGATTCTTTGTATGTAAAGTAGAAGGACAGTAATACTTCCTCAGGGAACGATTGTGGGGACTGGATGGGATCCTATGTGTGGAGAGGGGTGTGGCTTGAATCCCTCATCCAGCCCTCTGGGTCCCTGCGAGGGAGCTCAGATCCCAGACATCATTTTTGCCAGTGATGAACCAAGACCAGGGCACCTGGCTCAGAGGCTGTCAGGGAATTTATTTTCCTCTAACTACCTGGATAATTCAGCACACCGTATGGTCCCCTGCATGGTGGGTGTGCTGAGATAATTGCCTAAATGCTTTGTTAGAAAGAAAAAAAGCTCTCACCATGTTTCAGTTAACTCCCAGCATGGGGCAGTTCCAGCCCACTGCTCCAGGTACCATTTACAGTTCAGTTGCACAGTTGTGCTGGACTGACATACCTGCAACTTGCTTCTGCTCCTCTCTGTGAGCCACACACATTCACAAACAGCTAGGGTCTATCACCAGTCTTTCTTGTTAATCATCCCCTCCTTTTCATCACTCTTCTTTGCCTCCTTTGTAGCTGAGTACTTTAACTTTGAATTTCAAATGTTCGGAGAAGTGCCTTCATCTGCAGTGGGGACTGATGAGTTAATTTCTTAAGAAATAAATGGAGCACAGAGCAGCTCTTGAAATTCCCTACCCCCAGTGCCAGCATCACAAAGAATAGCACAGTAGCACATAAATCTACTACTTGCATATGTTTACCTAATCACATTGGTATTCTCTTTGAACTTGACCCCAGGGGATAGAGATTACAGAACTGGCTGGTAGTTAAACTAATCTACTGAAAAAGAGTTCTGTGTCATGAGAACTTCAGGATAAAAGGCAGACAGGGCTGTCAATGGAAAACACTGGACCAGAGTGACTTGCTCACACAGCGGCAGCCTTACCCAAGGGCTGGCCATGACTCTCCACCCTAGGCTGTGCGCAAACTGGCTGTAATGATAGCATTTTCTTTGAAAATAAGTACTGACCTTTATCTGGAAAATCTGTGTGCTTTGCCAAATAAAGGCATTCCATGCGTGGGAAGGGGAAGGGACAGTGGCACTCTGCAGGAAGCAGGGTGGTGGAGTGGGTAGCACTGACAGTCTTCAGGCCGCAGGAGGGAGTAGAAATCCAGGAACCAAAGTGGTCAGGTCTGGGCTGTCCTAAGTACAAGAGGCAAAGGTCGAGTGGAGTGAGGTGTTCAAGATTGCTGTAGCACACAGGGCCTGGATGCCCTTCTGGCTCTAGCTCATGCCATGCAGAGGTGCTGGCCTGGCATGTGGGAGGCTTCGTGCAGGGGTCAGTGCATCAAGGCCTGCAGGCCAAGTCTGGCTTATTGCTTGTTTTTGTGTCACCAGATGATTTTTTTAGAGTACATTTTTGAATATGATTGGGAAAAAAATCAAGAGTATCTTGTGGCATGTAGAATGGCTTCCATTTTCAGATTCTAAAGGGTTCTGTCTGACACAGCCATGTTTATCCATTGCCCTCTGTGCTGCAGTAGCAGAGCTAAGTGCTTACAGGAGATGGACGGCAAAGGCTGAGCTATTCACTGCCCGGCCCTGGGTGGAAAATGTTGGCTGACCAGGGGATTAGTGCAATTTAACAGCATGAGCCGTGACAGTCTGGGCTGGGGAGGGGAAGTGGAGTGCATGTGATGAGCCAGCATCTAGGCAGCTAAGTTAGATATTTGTTTACAGTCAGAGGGGCTGGGCTGTCAAAGAAGTCAGTGAAAAATAAAGACATCTGATTTGTGGCTGGAAGCTCATCTGAAGAAGACCAAGCCTCCAGAGAAAGAGGCAGTGGCCAGGCCTGCAGCTTCCCTAAGGGTGAAGCAGTAACCTGGAACTATCTGTAATTAGTACCACTGACCCAGAAAGTCCAGCTAAGTTTCAGCTGCCCAGGTGAGTGGCCAGGGCATCCTGACCCATCCCTTTCCAAAAATGTCTTCGTTCTTTCTGTATATACCCTTGCTACATGACCCAGCTCCCTATTGAATCAATATCAGCTAAGCAGCTATACCTGTAGTCTTGTAGGTTGGTTATAGTTTGACCTAAGTTGTACCCATGTTGTGATTTTGTGTAAAAATGACCCCTGACAAAGGCCTTGGTGCCTGTCTACTCAAGATCCCTCTTGTCTCTCAGGAGCTATCTCTCAATAAATCTTCCCAGTTCTTAACCTGCATTGTTCTTTGGAATTCATTCTGTGATTCCAGGGGATGGGGAACTCTGCACCTCTGACCTCTAGCCCATTGGGAGTTCTATTTCTTCTCTATCACCAAGATCTGGTTGGTCACTGATAGGATCTGTTGTGTTTTAGATCTACATTGAGAGCAGGGCCTGGTCAGAGGGGTGGGTTACTGGGGGCATGACCTGGGAGGGTGTGTTCTTTTCCTGGGCTCTTCTCTCTGCTCCTTGGCCACCATGGAATGACCAGCTGTCTTCTACCAGGCCCTTCCCCTATAGCGCATGCGTCAGGTATTTTACCCCAGTGATGAGAAAGTGTTTTGTTTTCTCTATTATGTGATATGGACACATTAAGAACACTCATATCAAAAAGGGGCTATCTCCCAAGACCCAGGTGATGAAAGGATTATGTGTGTCTCAAGAGATTTGGGAAGAACCAGCAATCTTGTCTTGGGGAGCATTTTCAGATTTGGCTCATTGTCAGAATCAATTGCTGGGTCCTTAGGAACGGGGAACTGGGCAGCGATTCCTTGGAGGGACTAATTCTGTAGGTCTGGGTGGGGCTGGGAATCTGTCCTACTAGTGAGCGGTGTCACAATTCAGACTTCGGCTCCAGGTGGAGAGCACAGGCTCTGAGCTGGCTTGCGCATCTCATGGCTTAGCCACACTGGGATCCACAGCCAGCTAAGTGGGGAGCTGTGACACAGTGACAGGACACTCCTGGCATCAGAATTGTAAGTTTATCCACCATGCAGTGCCTGCTTAGCTGGAGCCACTGGGAAAGCCCAAAATACTTCCTGCCTCAAAGCAGCAGTGCTGTCTATGCTTACGCTTTTAAATAGCTGCCCAGTCCTCTTAAAGATGTAACTCCTCCCCAGGATCCAGGTATCCCCTGTCCCTCTCCATCTCCTCCCCAGCCTCAGCTATTACTCCTCCCTCTTGCTCATTCTTCCATCTCCTTTCTGCTTTGAGATGTTGTGTGCTATATGTTTGTTCTCTGTACCCCAAATTGGTAAATTGACTTCAAATACCCACTGTGACTATTTAAGCATGGGGCTTTGGGAGATCATTAGGTCCTGGGAAGAGAGCACTCATGGTTGGGGCTGGCATTAGTGCCTTTATAAGAAAAGGCCAGAATATGACCACACACTCTCTTTCCACCACTAAAGGATGTGGCCCTTGCCCTAGTCTTAAACTTCCAGCCTATAGGACTTCAAGAAAAAAACTTGTGGGAAGTTAGGTGCTGTTACTGGTACTTGGACCCTAAATGACCTGAGCTCTACTTATTCCCCTATATTGGAAGTCAGAAAACTTTATTTTTTAACAGTAGTGAATATTTCAGGCCTCCCAGTCCATGTGATCTGTCTTGAAACACCTCCACTTTGTCACTGTAACACCAAGGCCATAGAGAACATGAATATAAAGGTGGCTGTGTGCCAATAAAATTTTATTTGTAGGAGCAAGTGGCAGACTAGATTTCCATCTATGAGTTGTAGATGGCCAGCTCCTATCTGAGCACAGCACTTCAGCATCTGCTGGGAACGGAAAAACAAATTCTTGGAGCATGTCCTATACTTACTGAACCAGAAACAAAGATTCTCTGATGATTTCCTTCATTTCTGTCTGAGGCTCCAATCCTCAGACAAGGCTGCACGAACTTGACCTCGGACTTAGTGGTGCTTTCTGAATTTTAAAAAATCCCCCCCTGATTTCCTTTTGGAAAATTTCCAGTGCTATATGTTTAAAATTACTATTTCCCCCAGCAATATCTATCTATTCTTGTGCTCATGCTATCCAGTGCTGCTTCTTGCATGAAACAATATAGATTTTTTTTTTTTTTGCTTTAAACAATTTTTTTTAACTGAAATGGACTTGCTTTTGTTTCTGAAGTGACTTCCATTTATTTTGATACATCTTTTCTCCATGATGATTTACAGGATTTTCAAGCCAACATAAACATTTTATAAATATTTGAATATTTGGGTAAACATGTGCACAACACCTCAGCAATATCTTTCAGCAAGAAAAACACTGAAGAGTAAAACTAGACATGATTACTAGGTATAGTAAATATTTCTGAGGTAAGAAGGCACCATATACCTGTTCAACTAAGAAAACCACTCTTACAACACAGGGTGATTTTATTTTTATGTAGGACCTAGAACACTTAAGCTGCCAATTAGGTACTGAGTGGCAGAGCAACACCCCCGGTTTATGCCATGAGTTCATAGGGTCAGCTTCTTTCCCATTGGTCCTCACAAAGTGCGCTTCTCTGCGAGGGGCAGGCTGGCGCTTCAGTTGAACCCAGATACCTTTCTCTTTGGTTTCCTTCTTTTTCTGATCATTTTCCTTGACACGTTTCAGGAAGCTGTCATGACTCTTTGAGTGTTTAATATGCTCAGCACACACATTAATCCTCTTGGCAAGAATCTTGCCTGTAACTTGCTTGTTTACAATCATGCAAACAGTATGCTGGATAACGCTGTAGATGCTTCCTGCTTTGGCATGGTAACATTTGTGAGGCATTCCTTTTTGCACAGGACCCATTCCCTTGATGTCTACAATATCATTCTTTCTGTAGATTCACATGTGTGTGGACAAAGGAACAACCCTTTTCTAAAAGGCCTGGAGAACACATACTGCCCTTTGTGTTAGTCATTTTGGCAAGTTACTGGAAGATGGTGGTTCTAGCTGAAAGGCTATAGATTTTTATCTTTATTTTTAAAGAATACAAAATAGCGATAGGAAAAAAAAACAGCATTAGAAAAATGATATAAGATTTTACTGAACAAAGAAATAGGAATTCAACAGTGGTCACGATATTGCGTAATTCTGTCTTCAAATTAGTTGTTCAGATTTCCAAATATAAATGTGTAAGATTTGTTTAAAGAAAAAGCCAGAGCAAAACAATGACAAAGAAGTTATGAGAAATTTAAAAGAGGGGAAAAAAACTCAGTGAAAAGAAAAACAAAATTAAGCATCAAGTGCTCCTTTTAAAAGGTTGGCTGAGGGGCTGGCCTGACAGCTCTGTAGATTAAAGCACCTGCTTAGGCAGAACACAGCAGCTGGGGTTTCATTCCCTACATGTCGTGCTGGCCCTGCCCCCCAGGACATGCTGACACAGTGATTGAAACTGGGCGTGGTGGCACATGCCTGTAATCCCAGCTCTTGGGAGGCTGAAAACAGGAGAATCACTACGAGTCCAGTCTGTGTAGTGAGACCCTGTAGACCCTCTCCTAAATACAGAAAAAAAAAAAAAGACCAGCAGAAATCCACAGTACAATTATCCAAACTATTCTGTACATACACCTAAATATATCTTTTCCCTCCTTTAATTTGTCCTTTTTCTCAGTACACAATATAGCCTTTCCTTCCCATTGAACAGTTTCTTTCTCTTTCACAGTATCTGTTGTACCTTTTAATTACTCTTTCAGGTTCTCACACTAGCAAGATAATATGATGTTTGTATACCTGGATCTGATTTATTTCACTTACCAGAGACATTATAGTTTTAGTCATAGAATCTCGATTTAGGTCTTTAAAAAGTACTTCCCATTTCTATGTAACATTTTGAACATATGGACTGCAATTATAATAATTGATTTAATGTCCTTGTGTGCTAATTCTAACATCTGTCAGTTCTAGATTGGTTTTGATTGCTTAATTTTTCTCTGTATTATAGTCACAGATTTCTGCTTTTGATGCTTTACAATTTTTAATTGGATGTCAGGATTCTACCTTGTTGGGTGTTGGACATTTTTGAACTTTCAGGCTGGTTCTTGGGTGGCACTTAAATTACCACTTGACCCTTTTGGATCTTGCTTTTGAGACTTGGTAGTTAGGAATGGAGCAGCGCTCAGTCTGAGGTTAATTGTTCCCTACTCATGAGGCTGAAAGGCCCTCCTGAACACCAGCGTCCCATGAATTACGAAGCTTCTCAGCCTGGCTGGTGGGAATAGTGCCACTCTTGGCTTCTCTTACGGAGAGGCTCTCATCCTGGCCTGGGGTAGTTTTGTCATGTCTGGTTCCTGGTCAGGGAACCAAAGTTCTCCTATCTGGGAGACGAGCATCCATGCTTCACTGTCTAAGCATCCCACCAGGATCATAAGCTCAACCCTGATACAGAACTAGAGGGACAAAGTTCAATGAAAGGAGGCCACTTTATGTGGAAAGAGGAAAAGGTAGGGAGAGGAAAGGAGAAGATAGGTAGCTGCCCTGATAAGCAAGAATCAGGGTGGGGGCTCCAGAAAGGTGGAGGGCTCATGGGCCCTTTGCTCATGGCTGCTTTTGGTGAGGGGAGTGACACCTCCTCAACCTGCCACAAACTGGGTCGCTTCTAGGTACCTGTGCTTAACATCATTTCTTTTGGTGGTCTTTGTGCAGCTTCTCGTGGTCTATTTGCCTACTCGTCCTTGACCTGCCTTACCTTTGGGGTGGGTGGTGGGCTGGCAAAGGGGTGCTTATTCTGGGGTAGTTTAGAGTTGGTAAGGGAGCCTCGAGGGAATAGCGCAGTGACTCTGGAGAGAACACTACACGTATAGGCGAGTGCAGGCTGCCTTGAAGTTAGAGCCCCTATCTGTATTCCTAAATCTTATGGGGGGGGGGCTGCTTGTTGTTTGTGCTTTGGCTCTTGGTGTCCTGCTTGGCAGCTGTTTTTCCCATTTCTTGGTGCAAGTCCCAAGGCCACTTGGTGACTTTCTTTATCTGCTTTTTCTCTTCTTTTACCTACCCTCTTCCTTGACCTATTTCCCAGGCGAGTTTCTCTAGCAAAGATTTTTCTTTTCTTTTCTTTTCTTTTTTTTGGCAGAACTGCAGATTGAACTCAGACCCTTGCGCTTGCCAGGGAAGTGCTTATTCTGTTGAGCCATCTCCCTGGCCCCATGTTTTGAACTCCCCAATGAGGCCCACATTTTATTATTTCTCCTGTTGGCAGGCCCCTGCCCCTACGGTTCTGCCCAGGAATGTGCTGGTCAGTACTTGGCTGAATACCCCAAGGTCACCTCTTCAAGGTCCCTGGATGTCTTTCTGATCTTCTTCCTCTTTCCAGAACTGTCCTTTAACTTTTTTCCGTGTGAGTTTCCCCCAACTCTCAACTCCATCTCTTGGGTGTCTCCTTACAGCAGGCTTCCTGGGAACTCTTCTGAAAGCAGTACACCAGGCCATCAAAGGACTTTTCCTGCTCGGTTTCCTTGTCTCCAGAGTCACACCCGCTCCCCCACCACTTGAGGTCCAACAGCCCTGAAACCATGTGTGCACTTGTCTTGCCATTCTTTGGTTGTTGTGGGTGGGAGGACGAACACAGCCCCATTTGCTGTATCTTGGCTGGACATGCGTCAGGAGACATTTTGATCCTCTGTGTTCTGATTGAGAAAAGCAAACTGTAAATTTTAGCATATCTGATTCTTCCAAAACGGTGAAGTATCCTCTTTTTGCAGCTGAGAAAAGTAAAGCTCAGACAGACGAAGGGACTGTTTGGCCCCAGCTCATCTCTTTATCCCTCCCTTTTGCTCTCCTTACACATCTACTGGCCCTGCTGGGTTGTGGCCCCCTCACACCAAAGCACCTGCAGGACTGTGGCAGGCTGAGTTCCTCTTTCTTGCCCCCAACCCCACCCCGAGTGTGGTTCGGGGCCGGACAACAACATCACCAGGACTTGTCAGAGATGCAGAGGCTCAGCCCCTCCCAGACCTTTGGAATCTGGTCATGTGCAAGATGGGACGCCAGGACTACGTGTTGGGGATGATAGCAGGGGAACCCATGCCTCACACATGCTAGGTGAGTACTGCACCACTGAGCTCCCTGCTGGCCCTTCCAGGTGACTTTCTGGGGATTAGTTTGAGATACACTCAAATGGGAAAACAGTTCCTGGGCCGTCACCTCACGAACCCAGTCTAGAGTCCCCACAAAGGCTAACTTCAGAGGCGCAGCTTGAAACCAGGCCCTGTAAGGGATGATCTTCCTTCTACCTTCTCCAGTGGCAACTTGTATGCCTGACTTAGTCCATGTTGGACAAGACTCATAGAGAAGCCCTTTTTCTGGACCCAAACCCATCCTCTGGGGTTCGGCTAGACCAGGGATCGCAAACTTTTCAGAGCTGTCAGTGATACGAATGGTCTACCGTGGCATGTACAAACAGGTTCACCACCAAGGGTCTATTTTTTTTTAATTTATTATTATTATTATTATTATTTTTGTGGAACCAGGGATTGATTCTGCAACTCAGGTCCTTGCACTTGCCAGGCAAGCACTTATTCTATTGAGCTATCTCCCCGGCCTCCACTAAGGGTCTAGACCATGGTTTTCCAAGAAGCCATGACTCCATCTACCTCCCAGGCTCTGGGCTTGCTGGAAGACAGCAGTTTGAGGAAGGCCTCTGGAGGAAGTGGGTGGCAGTGTGAGGGTCCCTATAGGACTGGCCAAAGCTGGTTTAGGTCACTGCAGCACTGAGAATCCTATTCTTAGCCCTCCAACTTGGCCACATCCAGAACTAGGCTGGGGAAGACTGAGCAGGTCACCCTACACTTACCTGCTGAGGCTGAGCCTTTGCACTTTGAAGAGGCCATTTGTGGAAAAAGAAAACTCTGAATTCTGCATCAGCTGGACAAGGATTTCTGAGCTGATGGTCTGCTGGCACCAAACCACATGGGGATGGCAGGGCAGAGCTGTTATCAGGTCTCCTTATTTCATGCTTGCTTCTTTGGAACCTTTATCTTGCAACCCATACAAGTTGCCCCCAGGAAGAGGTATTCTTAGGTCCAGAATTTGGGAAGAGATTCCAGTCCAACATCTTCTTCCCAGGCAACTGTGATGTTTCTTTGGAGAACTCTAAGCATGAATGGAAGTTTTAGTCACCAGGAGACTCTACGACTTCTCTCTAGGCCTCGGGCTCCTGAAGTCTTCTACTTAGTCCCACATCTACTCAACATTTATAAAACATTCTGCAGCCAGGAGCCAGCACAGAATGGATTGGGCCCAGAGATAAGGCCAGGCAGACCTGGCTCTGGAGCTGGAATCACACAGTGCTATAGCTGGCTGGCTTTCAACAGATTTGGTAGCTTTGAGCCACTGCACAGTGGGGTGAAAATAAGACCCACTTGGAAGAGTGTCAGTGAAGTGTTTTTTTTTTTTTTTTTGTATTTAGAACAGGGTGTTCAGGGTGTACACTGTCTCACAGTGTAGATCAGACTTGTAGTGATCCTCTTGTTTACAGCCTCCCAAGTGCTAGGATTACAGGCATGTGCCACCATGCCCAGTCACGATCACTGTCTCAGATGCCCCAGGGGTAGGGGCTGGCATGGAAGGCCCAAGGATTGAACTCTCAGCCCCTGTGTCTGCATAAGCAGGTGCTTTAATCTGTTGAGCTATTTGGCTGGCTCTTCATTGAAGTGTTAACAGATGGCACGGATGGACAGCAGGTGCCCAATAAATGGCAATTTATTATCACAGGGCTGTAAAAACACCTGGTCTCCTGCCTGTGGTCCTGTCCCTGTTCTTGTTAGTTCAGCAGCCTTCCACACTGCCCCCTGGAGGGCTTTCTGGATCTGCCCCCAGCAGAGGTTTCCTGCACAGCAGGTCTAGGGTGGGCTGAACAAGTTTGCAGGTGATGCTCCCTTTTCAGAAGTCACTGCTTTAGTTTTTGTGCTTAGAAAAAACAGTCTGGGTACAAATTAATTCCCCACAGATTCTTCAAGCTCTGGGCTGCCTGGCTTCAGTCTGCACCATTTAGTGTGGGATCTTTGCCCACAGTGGCTCTTGTAATATTACAGAAGTTCTTGGGGTAATTCCAAGGTATGTTTAGGGTAGAGAATCAACAGAAATGCTTGAAATTCCTCCTTGAGTAAATGCACAACCTTGGCTCTGGCATTTGGAGCTTTAGGACATAAGCTTTTTACGATGATTTAAATTAAAAATGTCCCCCAAAGGTCATGTGCTGAGGGCTTTGTTGCTAGCTGCTATGCTCTGGAAGGTTCTGACTTTATCAGTATGTGAATTCATTGATGAGTTTATAATTTGATGGCATTCTTAGGAGGTGACAGAAACAGGAGGAGGAGCCTGGTAGGAGGAAACAAGTTGTGACCTGGGAGCCCTTCTTATCGCTGTCCCTTCCACTCTGTTTCTCTCCCTCTTTGCTTACCGGCTGCCTTGTGGTGAGCAGGGATCCGCCGATGTGCTCTTCTGATACAGAGGAGTTCATGTAACTCGCCTGCTAGAGGTCAGATATTCTGAGTTTGTGTTCCCCCTAAACTGAAGAATGAATTCTAAGGATCAACCAAGCTTAAGAGTAGGAAAAAGTTTATTGAGAGAGACCATTCCTGAGAAACAGGAGGGGACCCCAAAGTGGGTTGCCAAGAAACCCACTTTTCAAAGGCAGTTTTATAGAGCCAAATCATAAGGTAGGTACAGCATGGGTCAGAACTATGATCAGCCAATAAGATCCTAAGTATAATTGCCTAGGTGATGTTGATCCACTGGGGCAGAAGGTCATTTAGCAGGTAGCATCCATGGAAACAACAAAGACCTTCATAGGAAGGGATGGATCGGGAGGTCATGGTCACTCACCATGGGCCTGATCCTATCTAGACTTCATGGGCCAGGCATTACCACTTATCTTATCCTTTGGAGAGGCATGGAGACCTGGTCATTCCATCTTTATCTTGAGGCCTGGCCTTTAGCAGATGTGACTTCAGCTACTGTTGTACTGTGTCCTCCTCCTCTGTTCTCACTCCCTTGAGGGCCTACTACACACGCCTCAATGCTTCTAACATTTCTACCTGGCGTAGCTCTCTGCATCTGTTAAAGGCAAGAAACCATGAGTCAAAATAAATATTTTCTTCTTTTGCAATACCAGGGACTGAACTCAGGACCTTGCACTTGCCGAGCAGGTACCTATGCTGCTGAGCTATATCCCCGGCCCAAATCTTTTCTTAAGTTATTGGGTTTTATTTTATATTTTGCCAGCTCCTTTGTCACAAGAATGAAAAGCTAACATACCAGGCTTCCTTTGATATGTTATTAAGAGCAAACAAAAGACCAAAACCAAAGTCCCACTTCAGTGGCCATATGTCCCTTAAGCCTAGCTGCATGGCTTCTCCCAGCAGAATTAATTTCCCCTCCATGTCATCTGATGTTAAATCTGCCCGTATCAGCTCTATTTCCTTCTATTTTTCTGAGAGTTTACTTGTTTCTATATCTGTGTCTCCCTTCCCACCAGGCTATGAGCTCCCCGAGGGCAGGGACTGAGTCTTAATTAAATTTTATGATTTCCCCAAAGAGCCTAGCTCAGTCCTGACTTAAGATAGTATCATTTTAGTTTCTGTTAAAAAGAAATGAAATTCAATTGAATGGTGGCCATTTCCAATATGTGATCATAAATTTGCGGTATCTACAGTGTAATGAGATGGCCAATCCTAAAGAGCTAAGCAATCTGGATTATGATCCCACCTACAGGAACTGTGAATCCGGGTCTAACTACTTGGACTCCTCATTCAAGTCTCTGCATTCTTGTCTCGCTGTGCTTCACTCTTAACCAGTGTGAGCTCCGTATGAAGTGACAGTGACTGAAGCCTCTTAAACACAACTTCACTGTGATATTTTGCAAATTATTTTTAATCTGATGGGTAAATGCACATCAGTGCAGGTGTTCATGTCAAAGATAAAGGAGCAGAGCAAGGGAGTGTTTTGGGTGCCTGCTGGGCCTACTTCATAAAAAAAAAAGCTTGTTATCTTACGATCTGTCTCCAGTAGGGCCATCTCTGCTGGGATAAGTTGTCACTGGCTTGTCACTGGTGGCAGTGCAATAATAAAACTTGAAGAATGAGAAACTATCCTAATTCCACTAGAAAGTCCTGATTGCGCAAGGGAGTTGGTTTCCCAGATGAAGGAGCATCCTGGCCCCGGGCACACCTTCCCACGCCTTGTGCTAGGCAGGCTTCTTGAGCAGCCTTTCTGGATTGATCTGCCCTTGGCTCAGAGGCCACCTCCTCAGGGAAGCCCTACTAGACTTCTGTGACAGATGTCCGGATTTCTAGGTAGCCTCCCCATTCCCAGCAGTCACTGCTGCAGTCACCGTGTAAGGGAGCCATTTGGGACATTTGGCTCAGCCAGGCCTTCCAGCGATTCCACTCCAGAGAATGTCTGACTGCAAGAATGTGAGCCAGTCTGGGTGAGAACCACCCAGTCGTGTCAGCTCAGATCCAGGATAGATGCCGTACCAAGCCTGCATTGCAAGCCACAGAGAGGTAGCAGATTCTATCCTCAGGACAACTCTAGAAGGAGTTTCTGTCTCTTAGAAAGAAGAAAGTGAAGACACAGGGAGGCTACAGTGCCATGATATAGTCAGACTGAGTCTAAGGGACAGGAAAATCTTCCTGGGACCAGATCCCCAGCTGGGGGCTCTGGAGTCACCAGGAGGCCCCTAGAGTTGTAAGCCTGAGCACCTCTGCTGCTTTCACTTGCTCCACTGAGCAAATTAGCCAGGGCTTTCTTTCTTTTATTATTATTATTAATTTTAAGACAGTACAAATTAGAATTAAAAGAGAAAAGGATTACAAGTGATACACATTTTCACTTATGAATTTCACAGTTTTTGTTCTAATATGTAGTGTTGTCTTCCAATCAGTTATTCATATTACCAAATTTATGCATGTAAAATTGGAAGGAGAAAGAAAAAAGAAAGCAATGTATAAGAAATTAAGAAGACAAAAAGTACAAACTATTGAAATGAGGAGATGAAAGAAATAAAAGCATTCATCGCGTTCTTCCACAGACCAGCACGATGCCTGGGACAGTTTCTCCGCCTCTTGAGATCAAGTGCAAGGCTTTCTTAAATGTGCATCTGCATTTCACACTCCACAGGCTCCCTCCAGAGCATTCCTGCTCCCCAGGCAAGCGCCAGTGGCTAACATTTTGTAAGCAAAGAATAGGGCCAGGAAGAGCTAGAATCCAGATGGAGCAGAGTGCTAAACAAACAAGAAGACTAGAATAGGGTAATATAGGAGAGTATTTTTGTCATCTTGAGTAAGCCTTCTACAGCAAGTCACAGAATCCAGATGCTGCAAAAGACAGGGCTGGAAGACACAATTGCATGAAAACAGGATTTTATTTTATTTTTGTATCTTAGGGAAGGGTCTATAGGGTGTTCAGGGTTTCATTACTACAGCCTCCCAAGAGCTGGGATTATAGGCATGAGCCACCACACCCAGTCTCAATTGCCATCTCAGTGAACCCCGGGGATGAGGCCAGCAAGGCAGTCCTGGGGATCGAACCCCCGGGCCCTGCACCTGCTTGTAAGCACTTTAATCTGCTGAGCTATTTGGCCAGCCCTGAAAACAGGATTTTATTTTATTTATTTATTTATTTTGAAAACAGGATTTTAGACTGACAAAAAGCACCATAAGTAGAGGAGCACTGTCTACCACAGGTTTTATATCTAGCAAAGAACTGATATATTCATTGTTCAATGAGAAAGAGACAAAGCAGCACCTAACTGAAAAACTGGGGGGAAAAAAACTCTCAATTTTGGGCTGGGGAGATAGCTCAATAGAATAAGTGCCTGCCTGGCAAGCACAGGATCCTGAGTTCAATCCCTGGTACCACAAAAAAAAAAAAAAAAAAAAAAAAAAAAAAAAAAAAAAAAAAAAAAAAAAAAAAAAAAAAAAAAAAAAAAGCTCTGAAAAACTGGGCAGGGCTGGGAAGATAGCTCAGCTATTTAAGCTCTTGCTTGGCAAGTGCAAGGCCCTGGGTTTGATTCTGAGTACTACATGCCATGTCAGCCACCAAAGCCAGGGGTGGTGGGATAAGCCTTTAATCCTGGTGCTGGGAAAGCTGAGACAGGAAGATCACCATGGGTCTGAGCTGTGTACTGAGGCCATGTACCAAATAAATAAATAAATAAATGAATGAATGAATGAATGAATAAATAAATAAATAAATATTTTAAAAAATAATAAATAAAAACAGGGCCAAGGATATACCTAAGAATTAACAGAGAAATTGTTAACTGGTGATCAACATATAAAAATGTAGTTGGCCCCTTTCCTATTGTCAAGGAAAGACAAACTAAGGCAGAGAATTACTAGAAACTTAGATAATTTTTATAAGTTGATCTCAAGTGGTGGTGAGCATGTTGGAGAAAAGCTATTCTCAGAAGGGCCAGGGTTTGTAATTAGATGTTTTTATCCACAAGGTACTTTGCATTACTGCGCCTAGGAGGCTTCTCGCCAGCCTAGCCCCGTGCTACTCAGTGCAGAAGCTGCTCACTAAATGTGGTTATGGAGATCTGGCTGATCCGAACTAAAGTAAGCAACAAGTGCAAAATAGACCCAAGACTTTATTGATGATGATGTAAAATGCCACGTGCATAATGTTTTAATATTGATTGTAGGTTGAAATGTCAATAATTTAGGCATATTGGGTCACATAAGATACTAAAATCAATTTCACTTTTTTTTTCCCCTGCTTCATTTAAGGTGGCTATTAGAGAACTTAAAGTAGTGTATGTAGTGTTCATTTAGCTTCGGTGGAGAAGACTGTGTAAGACAATGGCTGGGTTAACCCTTTCGAGGGGCCATGCAGAGGTAGCAGTTCGGGCTGGGTCTGGTTCTTCACTAACAAGCTCACAGAGACCGAGGGCTCCTGATCCCAACCTAGAATGAATGCTGGGTAGGTTAGGAGAAGCTGGAGGATCCAGGTGCCCTCTGGCTCTGGACTCTGTCTTTGTTTCTCCTTGTACATGACAGGGAGGAGCAAGGTCATCTTCAGGGCCTCTTTTGCCCCAAGAGAGAGAGACCTGGTTTGTCCTCCTGGCCCTCCATTCCTACAGTGAATAAAGAGATCTCTGAAGAACTCTGCTAGTAGGCTGACTTTCAAAAAGGCTGGCAGACATGTGGGACTTAGAAGAAGACTTCTTTGGTGGCCAGTGGCCTTTGAATGAGAACTGCCAAGCAGGGCTACATGAGGGTGGGGTATTGCAAGCCAAGGGCTTCGTGGCCCAGCTCCCAATGAAGCTTCTAAGTCATAAGCACAAAGGCAGTACTGCCAGGGGTGGGCACCAGAGGCCTGCATCTGGGCTCAGACTATCCGGACTTTCCCATCATCAAGAGTATGACAAAACCATAAAAATGGAAAAACGACTATATTCACAACATCACCAATTGAGATGACACCTGATCTGCCTTCCTCATGCTCACAGAAGCTCTCCAATCTATAGAAAGGTAGAGTAAAAGCCAGGAAGTATGCATATATGGATCTAGTCAGTCCTGGCTTGGAGGGGCCCAGGAAATGTGGAAAAATCTGCTGCTCTGTTGAATCCTCCTTGATGCCAGAGCTGAGGGTGAAAGTTCTTCTCACCATGAAAGAGCTAAAGAAATAGTTTATCTTTATTTAAATTTTTTTTATTGGTACATGGTTGTAGTACTTGCTGATTGCATTCATCATGGGGATTTGGTATGTGTACATGACATTGCTTAATTCTGTTTTTTAACCCCCTCTCCTACTTGACCTCCAGCTTATTTTTTTTTTCCATCCAGCTTATTTTTTAAAAAATTCTAATTGTTAAAGATTCTTTTAAATGTCCTAATTTCAGTGGGCTTAAGGCTCAAAGGAGTAAGAATATTCTGAATCAGGTGAGAGAGGGAATATGGACAGTGAGTTCAGAAAGGTAGGGGGGTTGTCACCATGACCAGATTTCTGATTTGCCCTTTCACAGGGGTCTTCCCTCATAGATGTTTGTTTCTTTTTCTAGTCTGGCATGCTTTTGGAGAACTACATTTTTTTTTTTT